>PVKS010025218.1:0-30130 GCA_004027875.1 Aplodontia rufa
GGTGTAGTGACACACAACCTAAGGCATTCGTAGAGATGTACTGGGAAGGAGGGGGAGGGGGAGGAACAAGGGTGGATAATTGGGGGAGCTCTAGGGGGTAAATCTAATTTTCAGAATACAAATATATTGTTTCATTGGAAGCATGTTTGATTGTTCAACAAATAAATTTCTTTAAAAAAAAATCAAGGAGGCAGGTACCACTCTTAATCCTTTTTAATGACGATGGAGCTAAGGCATAAGGAGAGGCCACAGGATGTCACTTGGTAGAAGTAGCGGAGTCAGGGGCTGGAAGCAGGTTGACTCCCAGCTGCAAACCGGGGCTCCACGCTGTCTGGGTCGGTCACTACTGTTTTTAAAATTGCATAGAAAAAGACCTGAAGGAGATCATCCAAAACGCTGGCAAAGCAGAGGTATGAGCAATTTTTTTGTATTTTTCATTTTCTTTTATATTGTTTTGAGTACACAATGCCTGGTATAGAGTGGCTGTTCAAGATCTGCTTTTTAATGTAACCACTGAGTTAATGAGTACATGTTCCTTAAAATCATTTTTGGATAGTTAAAGTAAATGTAATTAAAGAAAACATAAAATAAAATTTCAAAAATTTTTAGAAATAAAAATTTATCCACCTTCCAAAGATAATCACTATTTAAAATATTGGTAATAATGATGTATACCTTTCCAATTTTTCCCGTTTATGGCTGTATCTGTCAATTTGTACATATGTATGTGGGAGTATAATAAGAATAATATCATATTATACTTTAATGCACTTTTTTCACTTAACAATATATCATGAACATTCTCTGTTCTGTTTAATCTTCTTCTTCTTCTTCTCCCTCTCTTTCTCTTTCTCCTTCCTCTTCCCCTTCCACTCCTCCTCCTCCTTCTCCTCCTCCTTCTTTTTGGTATTGAGGATTGAGCCTAGGGGTGCTTAACCTCTGAGCCACGTCCCCAGACCTTTTTATTTTTTATTTTGAGATAGGATCTCACTAAGTTGCTTAGGGCCTCGCTAAGTTGCTGAGCCTGGCTTTGAAGTTGTGATCCTCTTGCCACAGCCTCCTGAGTCACTGGAATTACAGGTGTGCAGCACCATGCCTGGTCATGTAATATTCTCTTAAAGTAGAATCTTTAATGGTGGCAGCACATTCCTCTATAATTTATTTAATTACTCCCCATTATTGGATATTCAATTTGTGATCATAATTTAATAATAACATATTAAACAGCCTTCTACAAAAACACTTATGTATAGCCACCATCTTAGTATGTTTGGGCTCCTATAACAAAATATCATAGACTTATAATGTTATAAATAATAAACGTAGTTATCTTCTTTATTAGTCTTACACGTATACACAGTAGTTGAGTTCATTTTGACAAAATCATATAGGCAAGGAATTTGATTTCATTCCTCATTCTCCCTCATTTCCTCCCTTCCTCCCTCCCACTGTTCTGATTCCTCTATTCTACTGATCTTCTCTTCGATCCTGTATTTATTTATTTTTGGTTGGTACTTTCCGCATATACACAAAGGTGAAATTGCCTTTGGTACATTTATTTATACATACGACATGATTTTGTTGAATTCATTCCTTATTTCCTCCCTTTTCCCATCCTCCCACCTTCCCACTAAAAAATGTATCTCTTAAGGGTCTAGGTGGGGAAGTCTGAGATCCAGGAGCCAGCAGGCTCAGTGTCTGGTCAGCACACCTCCTAGCTGCCCATGTTTTCCTTGTGAGCCCACATAGTGGAAGTAGGGAGGGATTTCTCTCTCTCTCTCTGAGCCTTTTTTATAAGGTTAGTAACCCCACTCGTGTAGGCTTCACCCTTATGACCTAATCACTCCCCAAAGGCCTCACCTCCTGATATCATTGTCTTGGGGGTTAGAATTTCAACATGTTAATTCTGGGCATGGAGCAATCAGATCGTAGCAGTTACAGTGCTGTTAAAAAGGAGAGAAAATTATACATTCAAATACAAAAGGGAACAGATACTTCTTTTTAGGGTCTTATTGGGTAGAACAACTAACTGGCTTTGGACCTTCAGAATCACTTCAAGTTGAGATGTCATTTAAAGCAGTCCCCATTTTCTCAGTGCTGGTCATTACTCACCTCTCAAATATGTTTTTGGTGTAATTTCACCACAACAGGAATAAGTTAGGAAAAATCCCAGTTATGACTAAAATGTGGGTCCTGAAGTTAGACGACTGGGTTGAAATTCCAATCCTACCCCTCAGCAGCTATGTGAACCACAGGCGCGTTCATTTTTTCTGAGCCTCAGTTTCCCCATGTATGACCTCAGAGGACATAACGAGGTGAAACGGGCAAGGCTCTTCTGAGCATTCTGCCAGCAGGGAACAATGCTCAGAGATGTTTATTATGAAGATGCAGGAAGCATTGTTTCACCAGTCCAGTGCTTTGGAAAACTCCCATCCTACTGTGCAAAATCCAAGGAAAATGAATTGTAAAGTCACTCAAAATACCCTCTGGCTATATTATTCCTTTTCCTTCTTTTTTGGGGAGTCGGGGGTGGAGTGCATGTCAAAGTCTAAAGAGTTACAGACAATTAATTTTATTCTTTCCTACAAAAAACAAGGTTGGTTGAATTAGAGATAGATTGAAGTAATTCTGTTGTTCCCAGATGCATAAGGAATGTAGTCTTTTTTTGCAGAGTCAGCTGCATCTTATAACCGTCTATCCTCAAACAAAAACAACACAGGCAAAGCAACAACACAAAAAAGCGTCATCTATAGCAACCCCAAATTACTCTCAGTTTTATTGAACAGTGCAGAAAATGTCTAACCTCTGAAATGCAGACCATGGAAAGAACTGATCTAATTCATATACACACCGTTTGTTAATGCACACACACTGACACATGGTAGGTGCTCACTGGACTGTGTTGGGTGGATCTCTTGACTCTACATTTCCTTGCAAACAGCAGGCTGTTGAGGAATGCAGCAGTATGTTCATTTACTTTAAATACTGCCAGAACCTCTTAGGAGGGTCATAATTTGATAAATGATTAAATGAACAGATGCCTTTTGAGTTTGTAAATTGAGTATTGAGAAACTTTGTCCTCCTAATTCATGGCTTTGGGAAAATGATTGTGATCCTGATGGAACTATGTAGGGATTTCTCTAAAGTGCCATCCTAGGCAGCAGCATATGTGATAAAGCACTTCTGATGGCCACGCCAAGTTTTTCCACTTCTGTCTAACCACAGGCAATGTCCAGAAGTGTGTGTGTGTGTGTGTGTGTGTGTGTGTGTGTGTGTAGTGTCTTCAATACCAAAGCTACCCTAGAGATCACAGCTACACATTCAACTGTAAGGCAATCTAGTGTTGGGCACATGCTTTGCAGGTGCTGGTCTGGTGCCTTCTGTGTGTAAGAGCCACACAAGAGTCAAGCAAGAGTCAAGAGGAAAATGTGTTCTCTGCTCTCACCTTGCAGTATGGGGAGGGGAGAGACAAGCCAACAATTTGATTGGATAAGGAATGAAGTAATTGCTAGGCCAAGCACCACACTGTGGGTCCTTCAGGGAAGGAATGAGGCTTCTTACTGGCAAGCTTTGCAAGACAGGTAGCATTCTGCAGAGCCTTAAAGGATGAGAAGGGCTTTAATTAGCAGAAAATGAAGAAGGGCCTTCCAGGTGGGGAAACAGCAAGAGTCAGCAGTTGAAGGGATGGAAGTTCTTGGTGTGTGACAGGGCAGAGGGAGACATCCAGAGATCATGGAGGTGGAAGGAAACAGGGAGGTGAGGCTTTTCAGACTCAATTTGGCTACACTTAAATGCTTGGGCAAGGATTTGGGGCCTTAAAATCTGGAAAGTGGGAAGCAAGGGAAAGTCTGGAGCTAAGATTTGCTGCAGGCAGGTCTTCCTTCAGCAAGAGGACCTCAGTGACAGTGTGCAGAACAGAGTGGATCAGCGCCGCTAGGAGGCAGGAGGCTAGTCCCGAGTCTCCGTCCCAAGGCTCCATTTCCCTTCCAGTTAACCTCTTTGAAGTTTAGTTCTGAACAGTGTGGCCCAGCCCCAGTACCCCCTTGGACACTGGGATCCTGTGCCCTTTGACTACCTCTACTTACTAGGCTTCTGAGACCTCTCCTCTAAAGTAACCAGCTGCACTGGGGGTCTCTGGGAGTGAGGGATTGTCACAGGCACATCAGGAACAAAAGCTCCAGCCTCATTTCTTGTGTCCTGAGAAAAGAAAATCTAGAGTCAAACATGAAAAACCAAGCCAAAGAATTTTATTGTAAGTGAAAGTAAGTCTCAAGCAAAGAACATGTGTGTGTGTGTGTGTGAGAGAGAGAGAGAGAGAGAGAGAGTCATGTCCAAGCCAAGAATGATAAAGGAAATGTAATGCTACTTACAAATTTATTACGACTTGATGTTTACCAGGAGACCTGGGGTCTACCTTCTGCAGTCTCCAACAATCAAATGTCTCTCTCCTCTTTCACGACAGGTGGGGAAGTTGTTAACCTTAGTTGGTCCTCTCTTGAACTGTCCTGGCCACCATCCCATTTGGGGGGGGGGGCACGGACTTCATCTACAAGTTAATCTCATGTTATTGAGGGTGCTGGGGTCAATGACCTGTAAACTTCATCTAGCGCTCCTGAGCTCCTCATGAAATTTCCTTCTGAAATACATTGAGAAACCTATGGCCATAAATCCTAACTTTATGATGATCTCCAGTAGACCTGTCAGGAGTCAGCGCCATTGATCTTTCCTTCGTCATGTATTTCCTAATTGGCTCCCTTTATTTCCACCTGTTTATTCTCAAAGTTAGTACACAGTTGTTTTTCTGCAACTTACTTGATTATTCATTAAAGACAATTCAAAAAAACCTGGTGACCCTGCTGTTTCATTGGTTCATTGCTATTCCACTGCTCATTACTAACTACTACCTAATGGGGTGACTCTGGGTGGGTTGCCTCTGTCCACCTCTCTCCGATCTCCAGGCTGTGCACCCTCTTTCCCCTCTGCTCTGACTTTCCTGCGGCTGGCACACATTTTGGCTTCTCTGCAGAGCCCCATTCACTGCCTGCCAGTCAGCAGATGGAGGGCTCTTAACTCGCTTGCCACACGCCCCACAGCGAGCCTTGTGGTTGCTCTGCTGAACCGGCTTCTCCATCCTCTCAGCAAACAGCTCTCCATTTGTCACTGGAAAGCAGGGAGATGAAACTCTAAACCTTGCTTCTTGTGTTCTGGTGAAAGAAAATTTAGTGAGGCACCCAAAGTCATGCAAGAGAATTGTATTGTAATTGAAAGAGATGCAAAAGTAAAGGAAAACAGAGTAAGGCTCAAGCAGAGAGCACTCGAGAGAGAGTGGGCCATCTCTGAGCAGAGAACGACAAAGGAGACAATGCCATCTCCACATTTATTACTGCTTTATGGTGGATTTGAAAATTGGGGTCCTCCTTCAGCAGTCTTCTCAAGTCAGGCGTTCAACTCCTCCTTCACGTGGGGCACTGGAGTTTTTGATCTTAGTTGGTCCTCTCCAGAACTGTCATAGTGGCCATCCCATTTAGGGGGGCTTCACCTGCAAGTCAATCCCACGTCAATGTGGGCATTGGGGTCCATAGTGGTCAAAAGTTACTCCAGTGTGCCTGCGCGACTAAAGAATACCTCGTTCTGAGTTAGAGGAGACACCTGGTGCTATAGCTTCTAGTTGTATCTTAACCTTTATGGGTCCTGTCAAGAGAGAGTCCCAAAAATCCTTTTTTCTTCAGGCACCCTGTCCCCATTATCTCTTTTGCTTTTGTCTTTACTTGAGGTTTGTATACTAATGTTTTTCCAAAGTTTATTTTCTTCAACTTATTTACCCATCTGCCTTGGCCGTAGCTGAAAGCAAACTTGAAGAGTAGTGTAAAGTAAACCTTGGCATGCCCTTCACTGCTTTTAGCTAGCTACTGCCTAACACATTCACTCCTCCTCCTGCCCACCCAAGTATGTCTGATTATTCCTTTGCCAAATTCTCTCCTTCCTCCTCTTCCGGTGACTAGAGCCGTCCTCTTCCTTCTACTCTCAGGGCTCAAGTGTAGGATCTTTTCTCTATTTCAGTTCAACAACCGTCGCGCTCCAGGGGCTGTACTAGGGCAGGAGAGTGAGGAGGAAGCACTCGGGCTCTATCCTAGGCTGGCTTGCAGCCTGGAAGAGAAGGCGGCCCTTGCTTAGCAAGGACTTGAAGATGGATGCACTTTTCAGAGATGGAGATTCTGTTCTGCTTGGCCTCTGTTCCGCCCATCCCCGATAGTAACCAAAATTTCCCTATAAAATGTTTCCGGTAGCATTTTCCAAATTCCCTTCTCAAAAAAATGCTCCACCGGCTCCACTTTTATTTGCTTGCAGATAAGTCTGGACCCTTTGGGATCGCATCTTTTAATCTTTTATTCATTTTTTTTTTAAAGAAAGAGACAGTGAGAGAGATTCAGTTTTCTTTAGTTTTTCATGTGGCTTTTGTTGCTCCAACACTCTGTTGTGAGTGTGGTGCTGGGGTTTGAACTTGCATCCTTGCGGATGCCAGGCAAGCAGTGTAACTGCTGAGCCATTGCTCCAGCCCCAGGAATGGCGTCTTCTGAGGTCTCATGGAGTCATGGATTAATGTGTTATTTCTAGAGTGCATCTGCTATAAATGCTACTCTAGTTCTGTCTCTGGTACGCAGCTCTCTTGCTATGTGATGCCCTGCAGTGACTCCAGACTGTGCAGAAAGTCCCCACCAGCTAGAAGGCATTCACCAGATGTGGCCCTGAATCTTTGACCTCAGAACCATGAGCTGAGTGAATCTTCACTCTTTATAAATTACCATTTAGCAGTATTCAATTATAGCAACAGAATATGAACTAAGACAGTGGCCTTTCCTCTATTTATTTCTCTCTCTTTTTTAGAGAGAGAGAGAGGGATAATGAGAGAGAGAGAGAGAGAAAGAATCAATTTCATTTAGTTTTTCACATGACTTTCATTGCTCAGACACTTTGTTGCGTATGCGGTACTGGGGTTTAAACCTGCGTACTCATGCATACCAGGCAAGCGCCATAACCACTGAGCCACCACTCCAGCCCCTCCTTATTTCTTTTTACTTGGCTTGAGTTTGATTGGGCTCATCTACAGCACAGACGTCTTTCCATGTGGCTTTGTCTTCCATATCCTGGCTTACATGCTGTGTTTTGGGGGGAAATGTCAGAGGCCCTACAGTCAGGAGAGGGACAGACCAATGAGTGAGTGAGTAATGTCAGGAGTCTTGTCTAACGCGCTGTGCTTGCTAGACTGTGATTCAACAGTGCCACACTGCTGCTGGACCTCATGACACCTTATACTCCATCCCAGCCACTACTCGACACTCGGACGTTACTATTTCTAAAGGAGCAGAAACAAATTTTGAAAAGCTGGGACTTCTCTGACATGTTCCTTAAACCATTAGAGTCGTATTTCTATTCCTCAGCCCCCTCAAGGATATCCACGGTTCCATGATGCTGCTACAGATGAACCCATGATAACAGGGCTCAAAGCTGAACCTGCAGCTAAATTTCTTTCAATAAAATCTGGGACTTTCATCAAAGTCATACTAGAGTGTCAGGAATTGCAATAGAACCCCGCGGGGGCATCTAAGTGGCAGGCACAAATCTGGATTCCTGAGCCTAGGTTTGATGCAGTGAGGCAGAGCAGCTATGAACTGCAGATTGCAAGGGGGCCCTCAAAAAAGAAGGAAAGGTCTGCAGAGAGCCAAGCTGGGGGGAGGCCATTAGCTCCATCTTCAGTGCTCATGAGCTGATGAGACAGAACAGGGATCAAGAAAAGCGCAGGCAAAGGTTGCCACCTGTGGCTGTAACCAGCTCCCCCAGAGGAGAAGCTGGAAGAGGAGGGCTGTACTGTACTCCATAGTCCCTGCAGGACGGCAAATGGGCGACCATGGGCCCTGAGGCTCCCAGGGGGCTCCGAGTGTGAGTTGCCATTATTACAAACACACAGCCTTACCAACAGTGAGCTAAAGCAGTTCCCCAACTGACGTGTCCAGGGTGGTCCAGAGTCCTAAGGAGGGGAGCAGGGAGGGGGCCGCTGGGCTGAGGGGTGCAGGGTAGATGGGCAGCTGTGTCCTGGCTACCTTGGCACAGCGTGAGGCTGACTTGGGTTCTGAGCTCCGTCCTCATGAGAGCCTGATATGGGTGCTGTGTGATAGGACTGCCCAATCTTATAATCATAACTGGTTTTATGTGTAATAAGGTAATATTATTTAATAATTTGTGTCATCAGCATCATTATTTGACAGTACAGCTCTATATTCTCATAATAATCATACAACAAATTTAGATGATGCTGTTATCCCTGTTGTAAAGAAGAAGAAACTGAGATTCAGAGAAGTGTCAGTCGTCTTTAGTCCCATTCTCACAGAAAGTAGTAGTGGATTACAGACTTGTCCTCAGCTGGGCAGCCTCCAGCCCCAGCTCCTATTCAGTCTGGAGAAAAACAAACTCCTGGAAATCGATGAGCCATAACTCAAACACAGATAGAATGATCACAAAACTCCCCAACCACCACTTACTGGCTGTGCAGTTCCATATTTTATCTAAGGTGTCATAAACTGTAAGACACACCATCATTTTGGGTAGCACTAAGAGAAAAATGCTACATAGTCTGATTGCCTGATTTTATTATTATTATTATTATTAGCAGCAGCAGCAGCAGTAATAGTAGTAGTATCAGAGATTGAACCCAGGGGCACATTCTCAGCTCTTTCTATTTGTTACTTTGAGATGGGGTCTTGATGAATCGCTTAGGGCCTTGCTAAGTTGCTGAGGCTGGCTTTGAATTTGTGATCCTCCTGTCTCAGCCCCCAGAGCAGCTCAGATTACAGGTGTGCACCATCAAGCCTGGATTTTAGAGATGGGAAAATACTGACATGTGCATCTGAGCTTGATGGATGCTGGGCTGGGAGCTCTGCCTCCACTGTCATTTTGTCACGATGGCCCTTCCCACCATCCCTGCTTGCAGAGGAGGACACAGGCTTAAAGCAGTGGAGTCATGCCCATGGGAGGTAGCACAGTGGGACTATGGAGCCACAGAACCTGGATCTGTCTCAGCAGCTTCCTGTGCCCAAACTCCTAGCCCTTCACCAGGAGGTCACACTGCTTCTGAACGATACGGTCCGTCTTTGTTGTTTGTTCCTTCCAGAGGACTTGGCAAATGAAAGACATAATGGAGGAGCCAAATGCAGGGAGAAGGGACCATTTGCCTCATCGCCCTGCACGGGTGCCTTTGGCCCTTGAGGCGTTCCGGGGTCCTGCTGGACTCCAATGGAGTCATCTACATTGTGAAGTCAGGCAAGCCCTTTGGGACACCCGGCCAGGCCTCTCCTGGTCCTTACGCCTCCTCGGTCTAGGGTCTTTCTCTGACCCACCTCTCCCTTTTCCTAAGTTCCATTTGTGATCTGCACCAGATTTTGTAGCATCATCCTTGACCTTGAACTTCACTATTCCCACGTCTTCCTTGCCTCCTCCCATCTCTCCAAGCATCTTCACTCTCCCTCACCCTGCCTCCCTAAAGAGCTTATTCATGTCTTAATCACTTCCCAGTCCTGTTCAGGCCTCCTTCTCATGAACGGCTTTCTAGAGTCCCGGCATGTTAAGATGAAAATAAGGTGCAAGAGAGAGATGCAGTGAAAAGGCTGTGTGTGGAAAGAAGTCAGCCGGGCAAGTTTCTTCGCTCTCATCCACTGGGGGCTGCGCAGGGGCTGGTGGGCCTCTGGGTTTCCAACCTGCGTTGTCATCACGATCTTCTTGTCTCGCGCTCTTGGCGCTCCTCCCACAATTTTCCACAGTGAGGAAGGCAATTGTACTTCATTAAATCTTTTGCATCTCTCTAAGACACCCTCATTCTCTCCCCTCCCAGCCACTGAGTCATCTTTTCCCATCACACCTCTTAAAGCCTTCCCTGACACTGCAGATGAAGGATGGGACTTGGCACTTTCCCCTCTTCTGCTTTTACTACTCATTTTAACAAGAAATGAAAATCACAAGTTGGAAATGCCACCTAACTGACAAGATCATTCTGTTGGAAATGCCCATTTTCTTTTTTCCTGAGTAACCTTCCTGCTACTGGTCCTCAGCCCCTTAGAACGCTCCTTCTTTTCCTTCACATGACCATCTCAATTCAGTCTAACTTTCCCACAAAGCCCCACCAAAAGAAACTTTAAAATATCTTGCAATATGGGCACTGTGGCACATGCTGGTAGCCCCAGCTACTTGGGAGGCTGAGGCAGGAGGATCTTGAGTTTGAAACCAGTCTAGGTAAGACAGAGACCCTACCTCAAAAACAAAACAACAGCAATGCTTGCGATTTCAAGATATGCAAATTTTTATTAAATATTAGATATTATTTGCTTTCAGTGTTTGATCTAACTGTTAATCCCCCTCAGTGTGGGATTCTTTGTTCTAAGTTGTCAGGGCAGAGCTATGTCTGCCTCATTCCTGCACTCTACACACCAAGAAATGACAGAAAATATGTGCTGAATGGACGAATGATGAGCAATCATCTCTGGGACTGTGTGTCCATTCAGGATGTGGGCTCTGAAGGCATTCACTCCGTAAACACGGATGCAGACCCTGCTCTGTGTCCAGCCCTGTGTTGAGCATGATGGACAGGACAAAGTGGACAGAAGTCCCTGCCCTCTTGGAATTAATCTACTAGACAATGAATATTTAAGAATCATTCTATTGGGGTACTCATAAGATGGGACTCTAATTAGTGCTGGGAAAACTCTCAAAATGACAGAAAGTTGAATTCATGTTTGTTCTAGGACAGCTAAGGAACTGGGACAGAGGGATAAGGGAGGATAGGTGGGGGATTTTTGAACAGCTTTACTGAGATATAACTCATATAGCACACAATTCACTCAAAGTGAGCAATCCAATGGTTTTTAGTACATTCACAGAGTTGTACAACTATTACACTATTTCATTCCAGGATATTTTATTGCTTTAATAAGAAAAAGCAGGGCTGGGGATATACTCAGTGGGAAGTGCTTACCTACTGTGCGTGAGGCCCTGGGCTCCATCTCCAGAACTGCAAAAATCAAAACAACCATATCCTTTAAGCAGTTATTCACTGTTTCTCCCATTCCTATGGAAAGCTCTCATTTACTTTCTGTCTCTATAGATTTGCCTGTTCTGGACATGTCACATAAGTGGAATCATAAAGTATGGTCTTTTGTGACTGACTTCTTTCATTTCACATGAAATTTTCAAGGTTCGTCATGTTATGTCCGTTCTTTTTATGACTGACTAATATTCCATTGTATGAATGTACCACATTTATTAATCCATTCATTATGTGGTGGACATTTGAGTTGTTTCTACTTTTTGGCTACTATGAGTAATTTTATGAACATGAGTAGACTCACTTTTATATGCTTTCATTTCTCCTGGGTATATACTTAGGTGTGGGATTGTCGGGTCATATAGTTAACTCTATGCTTCACTGTTGAACATGTTTTCCAAAAGTGCCCACACCATTTTGTATTCCTGCCAGCAGGGTATGAAGGTTCCAGCTTCTCCATATCCTTGCCAGCACTTGTTATTGTCTACCTTTTTCATTTAAGCCATCATGGTGGATATGAAGTGATACTCTGCTTTTGCTTTGCATTTCCTTGGTGGCTAGAGATGTTGAGGGTCTTTTCGTGGGGAGATGAGAACACCTGTACTGTTTGTGAGGCAGCTACCGCGTTTGCAGCAGTGCCTGCTTGCTGTAGGTACTCAGTAACATTGGTTGACGTGTGCCTTGGAGGACGCTGGCTTTTTTAGCTACAACCTGTAAGAGGGATAGTTGCATGAGGGAAAGGTTTTGCAAATACGAAGCAATGTATTTTCATCCCTCTTACCCCATCCCAGTTCTTGTAAACCATGTTCCCTTTGGGCCTGCCTTCTCCGAGGCTGGGCCCGGAGGCCTGTCTCCTGTAGCCGGAGAAGGAAGGGGGAACACAGAGTAAAGAAGATAGTTGACCGGCTCAACTGCCAAAATTTGTGGAGGGACTTGCAGAATGATTTATTCTCCCAATTCACATAGCGAGGGCGAGGTGAGGCTCTCGCTATTCGTGGGGTGGAGGAGTTGTTAGGTTTAATCCCAAAGATGGGGTTAGAAAAGATGGTGTGATAAGTGTGCATTGGCGGGAGTGGGGGGTTGGCTTTAAAATCATCCCAATGCACCGAGGGGAGGACTTGGAAACAAGGCAGGTCTGTGACATGGGGGTTGCCGCCTGGGGGTTGAGAGGCCAGTTGGACACGATCCGATGCTGAGCCCACAAGATGCAGATGCTGAGATGTGAGCCAGAGACTGCTGTGGGGTGACCCCACAGCGGGGCCAGGGGCAAACCTGGGTGGGGAGGCAGAGGCCCATGGCCAGCAAGAGCCGGTCAGCCAAGGAGCCGCCCTAGGCCAAGACAGACCAGCAGTCTCTACTTGAGTCATAAAGGCCAACGGGGTGGGCAGGACACAGCAGGCACAGGGCTCATGCCAGAGAGCTTGGACCCCTAGAGGACCCTGGGCAGAAGGATTTTAGTTCTTCTCCAGGAAGAGGTTGGGTGACCCCCCTCCACCTACAGCCAGGGGCAGGGAGGGCCACTGAGACTGGAGCATTACCTAACAGGACCCTTTAAATCTCACACAGGAGAACAGGTGAGGTCTTCTGGGAATGCCTTGACTGTAGAAAAACTAAGGGAAACAAGGCCATGTGGTGTGAGGAAGCTGTGGCACTGCCTGGGGTTCCAACTGGCTGGCTCAGCAGTGAGCAGCCCCACATGGGGCTGGTGAGACAGGGACATGGTCCCATCAACGCTGCTGTCTGTGGCCACTTTCAGAGACTTCTCTGGAGTCAAGAAGTGTCTGGGCTGGAGAGTCAAGAAAAACAATCCAAAGTGCATGTCCTTTGTCATCTTTGGCTGCAATCCCTTCAGAAGCATTTGGAAGCATTTGGATGGGCCAGGCTGAAGAGAAGGCGCTCTGACATCCCTAGGTTTTGCACCCTTACTTTTTGCCCCAGATGCTGTGCTAACTCTTTACATGTGTCCTGACTCCTCCAGCAGCCCTCTGAAAGTAGAAATAGTTGCCATTCATGTTTCAAAGATTAAAACCCAAAACTGGAGGCTTGGTGAGGCCTCCCGGGATCTTGCATGCATATGGAAGGGTGTTCATACCTGCAGGAGGCAGCACTACCGCTAAAGCCCCACTACAACGTGGTCTCGCTACGGCGGGGACCACAACCATCTAATTTGCAAACGCTATTTGTGAGGCATGACATCGTGGATGCTTAGTTTATTGTCCAGTGAATGAAGTTGCAACCGGATGCTATCGAGGCTTGACCACCAAGCTAAGATCTGGGCCTTCAGCATGTAGGCAGTGAGAAGTGATGGAGGAAATCTTATCAAAGGCAAGACACAGTCAGATCCGTGATCTGGGAGGATAAGCATGAAGACGCTGGGGACAAGGTCAACAGAATAAGCCAAAGAGAGAAAAAGAGTAGCAACTGCCATGGACAAAGACTGAGAATTTTTTAGTGGGAGCTAAGACATTGATGGAAAGGAAGGAAAACTTAGTAGATATTTAGGCCCAATCATGAGGAGGTGCATGTAGGTGGTGAGGGAAAGGGAATATGATTAAGTCTGCAGCTTGGGCTTCTTTGTAATACCATAGTCATTGATCGAGCAGAGGTAATGGGAGGATTACAGGACATATACCTTGGGATGTATCTGCAGAATGTTTAAGAGGATTTTTTGGAGGTGGTGGGAGCTGTGAATCTGCAGATTAGGGCAGAGGTGTGGAACAGGATTTGGGAGACATGAAGGACTCTGAGGCAGACCAGGACACCCAGAGAGAATGTATACATTAGGAAAAACCACCTAGGACAGGCCCCTGAGGACTGCCATGCTTCAAAGGCATGTTTAGATATGGAATGCGCTCCAAAGATTCCTGCGTTATAGTCTTGGTCCCCAGAGCAGCAAGGTTCAGAGCTGTGGCTTTGGAGAAGTGATCAGATCACGAGAACTCTGACCTCATGAGTGGATTAATCCACTGAGAGCTGTTTGGACCCAACAGGGCATGGCTGGAGGAAGTAGGCCACTGGGGTTATGCTCTGGAAGGTATTTCTTCCCCCCTTGCCCCTTCCTTCTCTCTTCCTGCTTCCTGGCTGCCATAGCTGAGCAGCTCTCCTCTGCCACACCTTCTGTCCTGTCTCATCTCAGGCCCAAAGCAATGGAGCCAGCTGACCATGGACGGAAACCTATGAAACTGTGAACTGAACTAAATCTTTCCACCTCTAAGTGATTTGTATCAGATATTTGTTCCAGCAATGAAAAGCTGGTTAAAATAGTGGTTAAAGGAAAAGAAACCAGGGCAGGGCATTAAGCAAGGTCAGGTAAAGAGAAAGAAGAGGGGCTGGAGCGGTGGCTCAGCGGTTACAGCACTTGCTTAGCATGAGTGAGTGTGCGAGTTCAAACCCCAGCACCACATACACAATGAGCAACAAAAGCCATGTGAAAAACTAGATAAAATTGGTTCTCCCTTTCTCTCTCTCTCTCTCTCTCTCTCACTGTCCCTCTCTCTTTAAAAAAAAAAAATAAATAAAAATAAATTTTAAAAAAGAGAGAGAAAGAAGACCCAGAAGCCAGCACTCTTGGGAAAACCAGAAAGGGGAGCACTATCTAGGGTGGGATGAAAAATCCTAGTGCCCATGAGGGCTGGAGAGTCCACAGGAGTATGGCAGAGACCCTGACACCCAGCTCTAGCTGGGAAGGATGGCCAGCGCAAGGGGCCAGGTCCTGTGATGGTTTATGAGGAGCCAGAAGGTGGGAGTTCGAGGTGGACTCTCTCAATGGGTAAAATGAAGTCAGTTAAGGACAACATTCAGGGGCTGGCGACGTAGCTCAGTGGAGGTGCTTTCCTAGCATTAAGCCCTACTGTGTTCAATGCACAGCACTGAAGAAAAAGAGCGAGAGAGAAGAACAGAACAGCATCCACATTGACTGCGTGTCCTCAGGGTGGTGTAAGCAGGTGCAGGAGGAGGTCATGCCTGCTCTTCCAAGGGGGTCTTGATGGAGGGCTAGGCTGCTGAGGGCGCCAGAGGGCTGGGGATGCCTCAGAGGGGCTGGAGTGCTGACTTTCTTCAGGAAGCATGGCTGTCCAAAAGCTGAAAGTGGCAGGGGCCAGAGGGCCCCAGATGGATCAGAAGGTGTGGTCATCTGTTTTTCATCACTGTGAACAAA
The DNA here is from genome assembly GCA_004027875.1 of Aplodontia rufa. NCBI lineage: Eukaryota > Metazoa > Chordata > Mammalia > Rodentia > Aplodontiidae > Aplodontia > Aplodontia rufa. The sequence goes on from PVKS010025218.1 coordinate 15,246, forward strand.
ATACCTGATAAGAAAACGTAGAGGAGTAAAAGTTTATTTGGGGTTCACAGTTTTAGAGATTTAGTGCATGGTGGGCTGACTCCATCACTGTGGGCGCAGGGCAGGCAATGGCAGATTATCATGGCTGTTTATGTCGCGGCAGCCAGAAGCAGAGAGGGAATGAGAAGTCAGGGACAAAATGTTAGCCCCAAAGGCACACCCAGAGTGACCTACTTTCTCCAACCGTGCCCTGCCTACAGTTGCCACCAGTAAGGTAGTTCTTTCAAATTATTAGTATATCAAATGGACTAATCCACTGATTGGGCACAGTTCCCATAATTGAATCACTTCACCTTGGAACATTCCTGGATTGTCTAACATGAGCATTTAGGAAACACTGCATATCCAAACCGTACCTGGAGGGTTCTTCAGGTGGAAGGGACTTAGGAAGGGAAGGGTTCAGGGAACACCATTCTTGCCTTCTTTTTAGGGAGTCTTGTGATTTTTTTTCTTTTTTATTAGAAAAATCCCTACAGTAACAGAACAGAATGTGACTTCCCAGAGGTAATCATTTCTTTAGGTTTCTGTCTATGAGCACACATACATGTGAATTTAGAAAGCTATAGGATAATTCCATGTTTATTTGTCTAGGCCTTTTTTCCTCCACTCATAAATGCACATATATGTCTGGCTCTCTTTTTTTTTTCCAGTTTCTTCGTGTGACTTGGTTGTGTGATTTATCACTCCACTATTAATGTGACTTTGTCTCCAAATGTCTGTTATGATAAACAGCACTACAGTAACTCTCAGACATAGATGTTTGGGCACTTGTGTGAGTCCTTCTGTAGGACAAATTCTTAGTACTGGACTTTCCAGTCACGGGGTTGGCACATAAGTGTGCTGGTTCTTGGAAGGGCCTCTTGATTTGTCTGTGCTCAGCGCTGGGAATAAGAAGCAAAGGGAAGAGCACATTATTTCCAAGGAAGCGTGTAAACTGAAAACAAGATTTTAAAGTATTCCAACCTGATGAATGTACAGCTTTCTTTTGAATCAATATGTTTTGGTAATTGTTATTGATGCATAAGTAACACTTATTCACTTGATGAGTATGGACCGAATATAATATCTTTCAAAGAGATAGAATTACATTCTACCCTTCTTGGTTTGACTATCTTTGCCTAGAGTCAATATTTGCAGAAGGCTCTTTTTCCTGAGGGCACACTTTCACTGTTAAAAGAGTTACCATAAGGGAAATTTGTTCAAAGATTGTAAGATCAAAGATTGATTCCATTAAAAAAATTTTTAAGACACAATTATATCCCTGGGATTTGGCATTTGGTATGTGAAATTATCTGATCATTCTTAGGGATGGAATGGGTAAAGCCCTCTCTCCTTTGGGTAGAAAACACAAAAACATGCAGGAAAAACATAGATTAAGCATGAACCACTCTTGGTGGGATCCTTCTGATTTCTCAGCACACTTGGATCAGAGCGCCCTCTTCTGGCCCCAGGTGCCCCTGCACCAGCCCCAGTCCAGCCTGATTCCCAGTGTTTGCAAAGCTGAGCCAGCTCTCTAACACTGACATAAATGAAATCTTTGACTTTCTTTTGCTGTAGCCACTGAAACCCCAAGATGTTCTCTTTCAATATTTGTGCTATATTTTCATGTTACTCATGGCTCTGCTTCCTCTTTAGGAATAATTCCTTGGTGACTACAGTTGCTTCTTCTTCTTCTTCTTCTTCTTTTTTTAAATGCCCTTCTTAGATAAGAGTTAAGCTCCTGGAATTCCATTTACATTTATTAACTATTGGAAATAAGATTCACAATTTTGGATAAGCAGGAACTAGATCTAGAACCCAAAGCAGAACAACAAAGCATTCTGTGTCATCATCCAATGTGTTTGAGCCAAGCCTGACCAATATTAAGGTTTTCTGTCTACTCTGGAAAGTTGTCAGAACCTCAGGTCAGCTTCATCTTTCCTGCATTCATTTAGCCAATATTCTCCAAGGACCTACTATGTGCCAGAGAGTGTGCTAGGTGCAGGTCTCAGTGGTGGACAAGATGAGAACAGTTACATTTTCATCATTATGTGTGATAACTAGGTGGCATTTTTATTCCAAAACACTTGGAAATTTAGGAGCATCATAATGGTTTCCTGGAGCCTCAATGATGTTCTTTCAAATTACCTGTTAATCTGTCCTGTGCTGCTACTACTAAATTTAACTAGGCTAATCCTCTCACTGAGAAATGGCCTCTAACATCTTAAAAGAGACTATTCAACCCTGCAAGGAACATGCTCATGATGTTATGATAAGGAGAAGGAGGCAGCATGAAAGAAAACCATTTTTCCAATTAACTGTTTTCCTTGGAGCTTGGGTGGGCAGAGCTAAGGCCAGGCCCCATTTGGATGTGGGAACCTGCGGTTACCTGGCACTGTCTTCATAAACCCTGCTGGGCGAGCAACAGGCCTGTGACCCTTTGCTCGCCTCTTGCTCTGCTCCTCCTCTGGGCAGAAGAAAAGCTTCCCTTTTCCTTCTCCCTCTCGCATTCAGGGACTCATCTGGCAGACAGAGGGATCCAACTCTGGAAAGGGCCAGGCCCAAAGAGGGGGTGTTTCCTCTCAACCAGGCCACAGCACTCATGGAGTAGAAGACAGCAGATGAAAGCACTGGTGGATGAGCCAAGCAATGTCATCCAAGAGAGATAAGGAAGTGACGCAAGGCCAAAGGTTGGAGGGAACCAAATTCCATGCAATGTCCAGTGAGATTCCACTGGTTATTTATGCCCTAACTTTCACTAAACTTCAGATGAACTTGGAGGACAGACATTTTTCTTCACTTCTACTGGATTTACATGCACAGTATATTGCTTCTTTATTATTATTATTATTATTATTGCAATTTTTAATTGAGAAATTTATTTTTTGAACAACCACACAAGTTTTTAACAAAATAATATATAATGTATATAGATTCTGAGGATCAGATTTACCCCCAAGAGCGCCCCCCCAATTACCCACCGTAATCCCTCCCTTCCTCTTCCCACAATATCTCTATAAATGTATTAGGTTGTATAACATTACACTTTATCTGGATTTAACACATGATAATAGACCTCCTTTCTCAATGCCCAGGGTCTAGTTCCAGCCTCCACAGATGAGTCGAGACATTCGACCCTTGGTTCTCTGGAGTATATTGCTTCTTAAGGAAAGTCATGAATCCTTCTAGCCTATTGTCCAAAGTTCAGTGAACAACCTCTAGTTCATTATAAGTGAAGTTGGCTTTCTTTTTTTTAGTTTTTTTTAATTAAGGAATGAGTTGTTGCATAATCATAAATGTGTATAAAGTAACAATATGTACTTTATATTAAACTATAGTTACCCCCACATTGTCCACATCCCAGTCTCTAGATTCTTCTATATTAGGCCCTATAAGAGATATAAATGTGTACATATACATATACATATATATAGTGAATTTTTCATAATTAAATGATTGCATCAGTATGATTTGACTTCTCAGGCAAGGAGTGAGGGGTGCAACTTGGCTTTCTAAAAGGCTAACATTCTCTCTAAAATCATTCCCACTTTCCAAGAGCACAGTACCAATGGGGTTTTTTTTTATTGTTGCTGTTGTTGTGTTGTGTTGTTGCATTAGAGACTAGACCCAGAGCTGCTCTGTCACTGAGCTACCTACCCAGCCCGTCTTTTATTTTATTTATTGTTTCTTTTTTAGACATACATGACATTAGAATACACCATGACATAATTATAAAAGTCCCCAGCTATTCTTATCATTTATTTAGAGACAGGTTCTCAATAAGTTGCCCAAAGTGGACTTGAACTTGCACGTCTCCTGCCTCAGTCTCCCCAGTCACTGGGATTACGTGTGTGGGCCACTGTGCCTGGTGGATTGTTTATTGTGGGCTTGCTCCACCAAAAGTTCCAAAATTTCCAATGCCCTGTCCCAAGTTACACTTTTCAATCAAATCCAGTTCATTTAGTCCAACTCACCAAATATTTATTGAGCTGAGCACCGTGTTTGAAGAAGACCTGGACACCACCCTTGGGAAATTCACAGACCAAGGGATGAGACAGATGATAAACAGATCACTTCAGTCCAGGGTGGTAAGTGCAGTGAGAGAGCTACACACGGCAGCGCTTCCAAGCCTCTCCCCTCGTGGAGTTATGGTTTGGAGGGAGAGCCAGACGCTGATCAGAAATTGCGCAAATAAAAGTAGAATTTAAACTCCAACCAGTACCATGGCAAAGAGGCAGGCGGTGCCGAGAGAGCTCTAATGCGGCATCTGGCCTGAGTGTGCAGGATGGGGTGGGGTGGAGTGGGGGGTCAGGAAGGCTTCCTCAAAGATCTGAAAGATGATGGGTCAAGGTGAATTAGGTGTAGACTGGGGGAGCCATGGTCCAGGCACAGGGCGGTATGTGCAGGAGGCCCGTAGTGCATCAAAGGGACACAGTAAGGCTGGTATGACTAGGCCACAAGGCTGCAGGGGGGAGCGGGTGCCCAGGCCAGCGAGGTCAGCAGCGTCGGACTTCACATGGGAGTCTGGTTGACATTGGCCTTTGCTTCTGTGTGTTCATTTCCTCCGCTGTATAACGGGGATCTGAGCAACACCTGCCTCATAAGAACGAGCAAGTTCACGTCTGCAAAGCACCCACGGACTGCGCTGCTGGTGTCACTACCATCCTCATTGTTCTCATCTGTGGGCAAGGACCTGCCCAGCCAGGTTGGATGTTTCCTTTTAACAAGTCACACTGGATCTGTGGGCACAGTCCCTTAAAGGGCTCGGAAACCTCTGAAATTAGCATATACTCCTGTAAAGGTGACCACTGGGCTTTCTGGAGACATTCTGAATGAATGACCAGCTGGGCTCCTGACCACAGGACTCAAAACAACCACCAAGAGTTTATCCCAAATGCCCAGGGAAAAAAAAAAAAAACCAAGACGGAGGAAGGAGGACAGGGCCTCCGGAGAGAAGGCCATCTATAAATGGAAAATTACACTGAAGCAAAACAAATCTTATTTGACCTGAACCCATTTCTGACTCTGTCTGGAAACACAGGGCTGAAGGAAGTGGAGGGGACAGGGAGTGAGCAGAGGTGCCCAGGCTGAGATGGCTTGACAAGGCTGGTGCAGACCCATGGGTGCACTGTGACCGGGCCATGAGGAAGGGCCACAGCCAGCTGCCAAGGTGCCCACTGCTCTGGCCAGATGCAGGGGTCTTCCACACTATGACACAGGCCTGAGCAGCATGTGCTGGCCCACTGGCTGAGGCGGGGAGCAGAGCACTGGAGAGGTGCAGGCAGTGTGGGAAAAGCACGGGGTGCACGCTGGGATCCTGGGGCGCTTCTGTTCCTCAAATGGGGCCGGAAGCACGTTGATCTCATAGGGTCGTCGTAGCATAGAAGGGGCAACCCACCAGGCAGCGCCCAACAAACAGCCAATCAGCCCTCTCTTCGAAGCATCTCGGAGCCTCTGCACCCAAGGCCCATCGGCTGTGGACACACTTCCTGAGCATTTTGGTACCTCTTATTTCTCATTAGAGAAGAACTGTGAACTCACAGTTTAAATGGCTCTCCTTCACACTCCCACATAGAGGGGGAGGGCAAGGACGGAACCAGCAGGCAGGTAAGAGGACAGGAGAGAGTAGAGCAGGTCAGAACGATGGTATGCTTTGGAGATAGAACGAACGAACTTGCTGATGAACTGCATTAGGTGAAGCAGAGAGGAGAGAAAGGCTGATTTTATTTTGGGAATATTTACTAATATTTGAAATATTTGGGAAGGAGCAGTTGAAGATGATCAGTGGACATTCAAAATTGAGGTGTTCAGCAGGGGGCGGGATATAGGATCTGACCATAAATGCCTTCTCCAGGCTTACCCCTCTTGCCCAAGGATTGAGACATCTGGGTTCCAAGCGGACTGTTCCCCACTCTCGTCTGCACCTCCCCAACTCTCTTCCTCACCAGTGCATGTCCTCTGCCCACTGCACCTGCCTGTCTTGTCCTCTTGAGACCTGGGCATGTGACCCCAGCAACCCCTTCTCCCCGATCTCCATCATAACTGATTTGTGCCTTGGGGGCACTCCCACTGAAACTCGATGCCTTGTTTGTGATGTTTGTCACATTTTTCCCCAGGAGAGGTATTTACTTGTGTTAACTCCTGTGCTGGGTCATAAGTTCCTAGAGTGCAGGGCTCGCAACCATTTACCTACTTACTTATTTTATTTTTACAGTACCTTCCATGGTACCCAGATATATGCTCAGCATATAGAAGGCTACACATTTAATGTTGTATAAGGGAATGGTTAGGATTGTCCTGAGATGACTGACAGGGTAATCTAGTCATCAGTGGTCAAAGGTGGGAGGTTTTTCTAAACCCTAGGGGAACTGGTCGCCATGTGCTGGTTCTTTGCTGTAGAACTCCCCAGTGCTCCGTGTCAACACATGCACATGTAAGCTGCTTTAGACAAGAGTACATTCCTCGAAAAAATTTAAATCAAATGTATGCTTTCTCTCCAGAAGCCTGTCTTTAGAAAGTCATTAGTATGTCCTTTCCTAAGGAAAAAAAAAATTCCATGCAGTGTTTTCATTGTCATCCTGTCACCCCATGTCCAGCTTTTCCAAGCCTGGACTTTGGCCCCTTAGTTTTCTGTGGATGTAGGCATGTTGTGCCAGGGCACTGCAAACTGGTGTTAAGGTCCAGTTGTTTTATTTTTATTTTTATTCTTTTTGGTACCAGGGACTGAACTGAGGGGGATGGCTATTGTTTAACCACTGAGCCATATCCCCAACCCTTTACATATAAATATGTATTACATATATTTATACATATACATATATTCATTTTTTAAATTTTTGAGACAGGATCTTTCTAAGTTGCTTAGGGCTTCACTAAATTTCTGAGACTGGCTTTCCACTTGTGATCCTCCTGCCTCAGCCTCCCGAGCCACTGGGACTACAGGCATGTGACACTGTACCTAATGAGCCCCAATTGTTTTATGATCTATGCCCAGTGGATGATGGTGTATTAGAATCAGACTGGTTTATTCTAACACATTTTGCCACAGGGTGTCAGGTCATGGAAGCTGACATGGGATAGTGGAGTCTTGGTACTCAAGCTGACAGACCTACAAAGTGAGCAGAGACAACATAGAAATGAAGAGCAGTGACCATGGCGGAGGACTGGGGTGTGACCTGAGCTCAGGAGGTGTTAGAGGTAAAGGATGAATACTGGACAAAGTTAGGGTGTGGAGGCTAAGTGACATTAACAAAGAAATAAAAATATAAAGGATGGTATGTCATGGGGGCCACTGAAGGAAGATGGTAAAAGAACGCAGTCAATAACAGAAGCTGTCGCCTGCTGAGTACTGACGATGTGCAGGTGTTGGGATAAGGGTTTTATGCAAGTTGTCTTATTCACTTATCCTGATGATCAAGCACTAGGTAATATTATTTTACTCATTTTACGATGAGGAGCTTGGGGATCAGAGAAATGAAGTAACATCATTTCAAAGTCAGGGTTAGCCAAGAGTTGGGATTTTGACCCAGTTCTGTTGAATGCCAAAGCCCATGTTCTGCCACCCTCTGATATCGATTGATTCTGGGTCACTCCTTCCACCAGGCCTGCTGAAGGCTGAAGAATGAAATGTCTCACAACACTTCAGAGATCGAGGTGCTGGGTGATGAGCTAATTTGGAAGTGTGTCTCCAAAGCCCTGCTCTGAGCGAGCCGTCTGCCAGGGCTGTGGGAGCTCGGAGCGGAGAGGCACTCCTCTGTCACCGGGGGATACTCACTCCATTGTGTCGGGCCCCACCTAACTGTTTTTATATTGTCTGCCCTTCACCATGAGTAATGCCACTTTCCATTTTAAGCAGGAGCTTCAGGAGATGACTGCATTATAAGCCAGGATTTAACACTAAGCTCTGCCCGGGGGATTACTCACCCACTTAGAGATGTGGCCAACAGCACAGAATGCTGCTGGAAGACCTTCCCTGCCCAAGCCTAAAGGAAATCTGGTTTCTCCAGGGATCTCAGTAGGCACTGAGCCACGATGTCAGAAAGCTGGCTAGGGAGCTGGGTTTCCACAGGAAACTACTGTCTTACTCTGGTCCTCTCGTATGCACTCTGGTCTTGACATGTTCGTTCATTTGGCCCTTGCTGAGGGCTTGCTGCGTACAGGCAGACTGCTCCCTGGTGGACGACGTAGCCTCAGTTCTTGTCCTCACAGAGCTAATAGTCTAGGGGACAAGCAGACACATATAAAATGTCACGATCAATAAATAAATGATAGGACATGGAAACCCAGGGTGTTTGGGGAACCAACAGCCAGAGGATTTATGCCAGGGTAGGTAGGAAGGAAACAGCAGAACTGGATGGGTTTCTTCATTGTATGCATCTGAAAATGACTCCTGAATGTGGCTCACAGAGTCTCTGGAAAGTTCTGATGGCCCCAAATCACTCTGCAGGAATTGTCTAGCCAGACCAAGATGTGTGTTTGTGTGTGTGTGTGTGTGCGTGCGTGCGTGCATGTGTCTGTCTGTCTATGTGTGTGTCTCTGTGTTGGGGGCGGCATGGGGAGAGATAGGTGGAGTGGTAACTTTCAAATACATGGGGTGTGGCTTCTGATGCTGGGCAAAAAGGATGACAAATGTCCAAGACAGCAGGTAGAGGTTGGGAAGGTGGGGAGGAGAAGGCTGTCTCAGAATGACGTAAAAACATTCTGAGTCAGAGAAGGCAAAACGAACAGCTTATAGAGAGCACTGGCTTACTGAGGCCAGCAGGCCCAGGGAACAGGCTCTCAGGGCTCCTTGGGAGGGAAGTTCACTACCCAACCAAAGGCTTTGCCCCCACTGCAGGAGGCCGGCCAGGTAAGCAGGAACTACTTCTTTTTTTCTTCTTGAAGTGCTCCTAGGGCCATTCTGGAAGGACAGTCTCATCACACACCTTGAGAGTACAGAGCCCAGCTAAATGACAGAAATGTGGTCCACGTGGTGGTTGGAAGCGGTGACGGGGACAAGCCAGCAGGATAGTGATAATAGCCAACATTTCATGCTTGTGCTGGCAAGAGCTCCCATGCGTCATTTCGTTTCACCCTCATCACAAGCCTGTGAGGTTACAGATGACAGCTAGACACGAAGATATTAAGAGCAAATCATGGCGCTGAGACGCAAACGCAGCTCTGCTTCACGGTGACGAGGAGCCTATGACAGAGGCGGGAAAAGGCAAGAGTCAGTTGAAAAACATGGTCATGCGGGCGTGGTGGCTCAAGCCTCTAATCCCAGTGGCTTGGGAGGCCGAGGCAGGAGGATGCAAGTTCAAAGCCAACGGCTGCAACTTAGGCCCTAAGCAATTCAGCAACACCTTGTCTCAAAATAAAATATAAAAAAGGACTGGGGATGTTGCTCAGTGGGTAAGCACCCCTGGGTTCAATCCCCAGTACCAAAAGGGAAAAAGAAGGAAAGACAGAGAGAAAGAAAGAAAGAAAGAAGAAAGAAAGAAAGAGAAAGGAAAGAGAAAAGAAAAGAAAAATGGTCACCTGAGAGCCTGAGAAGGAGAGAACCTTCTCTCTACACTGGGTACATAAAACGGGACCAGAAGCCTCATCTCTTAGCTGTCCCCGCTCTCATGGGTACCATTTGAATCTTAAGGCTAGTTTTTTGTTCTCTACTGAGAAACTCCAAATTGTACTTGAGGGGGAAAAAGTCCTATTTTCCTAGAGGGAGCCTTGAGGAACTTTTAGCAGTAACTCCAAGTCTTAACTCCCAAACTACAGCAAGAAGTATATATAGTACTTTAAAATTGATTATTTAAATAAAAAATTCTCTAACTATACAAAAAAACATGCTTTTGTAAAATATTAGAAAAATATAGAAAATATAAAGAAGAAAGCAATAATTACCTTTTAAGCTTACCACTCAACAAAGATTGTTGTCATATTTTGGGTTTATATGTACTTGTGTGTGTGTGTGTGTGTGTGTGTGTGTGTAATTTGCAGTCACTTTTCCCAATCGCATACATTGGTATTGTCTTCTAAAGTCACAGTTATTAATATCTTACATTGTTATCACCAAAAAAAAAAATCACCTCTGTTGAGTTCTTTTCCTTAAGGGAGAATTGTACTACAATATTTTACAATATTCAAGTTTCCAAATCTACTAAATGAATCTCAGAATAGAGCATGATAAGGAAAAAACTGATTCATTTGAATGAGTGGACAGAAGCCGGGGGGTTCTCTGGGTGCAGTGGATACTGTGTGTGGAAAGGTGGATGGTCCTTTAAGAAGGATTTGGATTTTTTTTTTTTTTGTACCAGGGATTGAACCCAGGAGCATTTAACCGCTGAGTCACATCCCCAGCTTTTCCTCTTATATTTTATTTTGAGGCAGGGCCTCACTTAGTTGCTGAGAATGAATTTGAACTCGAGATTCTCCTGCCTCAGGCTCCTGAGTCGCTGAGATTATAGATGTGCACCACAATGGCAGGATTTGGTTTTTCATTATTTTTTAATATCTGTAGCTGGTAGTCATGGCCTGAAAGATGTTTAGCATGATTCCCCTAATCAAGCAGCCATTTATTTATGAGAAGAGATTTATAACATAACCAATGATGTGCATCACATTCAATACGATTATGTAGACGAAAAACAGAAGAGCAGCGTCTAGGGCTGAGCTCCAAGTGAAACCTTTGATCTGATTCCTTTTTCCCTCCACTGTCTTAGGGGACCCCTCCCCACATCCCAGCCAAAGGCAGTTCAAACCCCCACAGAGCAGTGCACATGGCCCTGGCTATCCCAGGCAGGAATGCAGTGTGACCTTCCTAGGCCGTGCCACGCATCTCCTCTTGAAGCCCACATGGCTCAAGCCAGCACAAAGCCATGTCTGTTTGTTCCCTTGCTGCTCTCATCAGTTCTTGGCATACCATGTACCACCTACCTCCTGTCCTTTTTCCAGATCATTAATACAAAGTCCTACCAGATCCGGAGCCCTGTGTGTTTCTTCTTTGCAGCCCGGACATCTGTTGTGTGTTGGGAGTCAGTGGCGGGTCAGGCACTTGCACCCTGCAGCTGGATTTGCTGATGCAAACAAGGCTGCTTGCCTTTGAGTTTTCTGACCCCACAGAACTATCCCACAGGTCTCAGCAAGGACTTTAGCCCAAGGGGACAAGAAAATGAACTTGATTTCAGTTAATAAGTTACATCCAAGAAGGAACCAAAGCACCTGGTGCTTTCCTTCTTCGCCCCACATAACCCTTTTCTCACCAAATTGTTGCCTGTCCTGAAGTGAGACGTCTCAGCCAAGGGCATCCAGCGGGGGACCTGGGAAACCAGGGCCGGCTGGCTCCTCTGACCATGGTGGGTGCTTGCACTTGCTCTTCCTAGGAAAGAACTTCTGCTTCACTCTGACTTTTTTCTTTGTTGTCCATACTTCGTTAGATTTTCTTTTTACTTACAAAAGTAAACATTTAAACAAGTGCCTGTCTTAAACAGTTAATCATCTCCAATGCCACCTTTTAGTTTTACTTTTTAGCTCCATGAAATTAATGAGATTCTCTTTATATATTCCATTTTCAAACAAAAACTGGATAGTATGCCTGGCATGGTGGTGCACGCCTGTAATCCCAGTGGCTCTGGAGGCTGAGGCAAGAGGATCCCAAGTTCAAAGTCGGCCTCAGCAACTTAGCATGGCCCTAAGCAACTCACTGAGACACTGTCTCAAAAAAAATAAAAATAAAAAAGGTGTGGAGATGTATCTCAGTGGAAAAAAAAAAAAAAAAGGGGGGGGAGAAAAAAGAAAAGGAAAAAAATTTGGATATTTAAAATAACTTCTAACCCTGGGAGTTACTTAATTTCTCAGAATCTCAGTTTTCTTACCTGAGAAAGTGAGAATGGGAATAACACCATGTATGCTATATGGCATTTATGATATATTAAGCATGAGATAATATAAGTGAAGTACTTAATAGAGTACTAAATTAGATGTCATTAGCTATATATGTTGTGTTTTAAAATTATATCCACTTTTGCAACAATCTGTTGCAAGTGAGACCAGTTTTAAACTTTCAGCAGGGATCCAACTTTCCATCTTAAATGAGCTTCAGTTTAAACACTAACTGAACTTCAAAAATATTAAGTAACAAGAGAAAAATGCCTTCTAGATGCATGCATATGTCTAGATTATTCAGGACAAAACATTCTGCATATGCAGAAAATAAACTCCCTCAAAAGCAAAGAAAGAAATGACACAGAAAACACAAACCAACCCCAAATCAACTGACTAACGAACCAAATGTCAAAAATCTCAGAGTACATCTGGACATCTGTGGCCTTGGGTAGCAGGGAGCATGCAAGAAAAATCCCAATAGCTTTTTACTGCCACCAAGACCAAAACAGAAAGAAAGGAAATCAGTCCCCATTGCCTCTCCCCCGCTTTTTTGCCCCCTACAACTTCCTTTCTTCTCCTGTCCAATCCCCAGTGGAAAATCTTGAAGCACTCAATGTTCTTTGTTAGACGAACCACCTAAGTGTGGGCTCTCTATGCTCCAAAATTATTTCCCCCTTCCCTTACATCAAAACTCCTCTCTTTTTGTAATAAGTATGTCTCCAAAGTATTGGCCATGTACTCCCAGTTTTCAACGTAACGAGCGCAATAGCTGGTCTCTGAGTGTCTACGCCATGTATGGCGAGAGGGCGGGTCTGCAGAGGAGAGCAGTGCCCAGACCCAATCCCTGCCCTCGAGGACCTGAAGGGTCATCAGGAAGACCGAGCAGAGGATGCAAATAACTATAATTGCAGGGTAGGATGTAGTGGCTGCCACAAACAGCTACAGCCACCATGCACAGGATGCCATAGGAGGAAACGAATTTTGGCTTGGTAGGGATCAGGACAGGTTCAGTTGCAGGCAGCACTGGTCTCCGAGAAGTATTTGTCCTATAAAAAGATTGTATTAACTCTTGCAACTCCCACAACCAGGGGATTATTTTAATGCCTTGCCCATTCTGGGCTAACAGCTGGAAGGAGGAGGAGGAGCATCCTGTTGGTTTCTCTGGCTCCTTCCTCATGAGGATCACAGCACCTCCTCCACTGGGTGAGACAGGCTTAGAAGCATGTGGCTCTGCACCCCACCTGGCAAACTCCTTCTCATCCTCAAAGGCCTCCACTCAAATGTCACTTCTTTGAAGAGTCCCCCACCTTTGCTCCTGACCACCAGCCATCTACTGGTGCATCGTCCTCCTCCAGCCACCCCTCATGTCAGCAGGGAGGGGCATTGGTAACATTTCAGATTTTCTTTCTTTTTTTTTTTTTTTTTAATGGTACTGGGGATTGAACCCAGGAGCATTCTACCTCTGAGCTACAACCCCCCTTCCTAGCCCTTTTTCCTTATTTTTTTTAAAGGAGATAGGGTCTCCCTAAGTACCTGAGGCTGGCCTCAAATGTGGATCCTCCTGCCTCAGCCTCCCAAGCAGCTAGGATTACAGGTGTAAGCCACCATGCCCACCCATTTCAGATTTTTGTATTCAACTGTTTGCTTTTTAAATGTAATATCTCACTAGGTACAGTGATGAATACCTATAATCCCAGCTACTTAGAGACTAAGGGAGAAGGAGTAGAAGTTTGAGGTCAGACTTGGCAACTTAGGGAGACATTGTCTCAAAAAAAATAAAAAAGTGCTAGGGATATAGCTCAGTGGTAGAGCAATGCTGGGCTCAATCCCCACTACTGAAAAGAAAAGGTAATATATCCCACTGTAGGAATAAAAAGATAACAAAAATAGGATGTTGGCCTTTCTTATTTGCCCCTCTGCACCCAGTGCCTGTTAAATGACAACATTTAATAAATGTTTATTGAATAAATTAATGAATGATAATAGTATAATTCCATCTTGTCTCTTCCCCAATCTCTTTATATATCTGGTAGGCTGGTTGGTTTCTGTGGGGAGTAGAGGAATGCCAATGGTTTCAGAAAATAAATAGCATTAATTTCATATTGACCTAATTAATAAAAAAATATTCACACTTTGGTTCAGTATGGTAATTAGCAAATAAGCAAATTTTAAAAATTTATTTTTACTTGTGCATTATAGTTTTACATAATGTTGGGATTAGTTGTCACATATTCCTAGATGCACACAATTCAGCAATACAATTTGTTCAATATCCCCCCACACATCCCTCTACCTCCCTCCTCCCTGCCTCTTATCCCTTGCCTTTCTTCTGACTCCTATATTGTTCCTAAAAAAACCCAAATAGAGTGACAAAATTTTTATACCTAGGAAGAAGATTTTTACATATATCGCTATAATATACACAGTGACATTTAAAAGTGTTTGGAATGTACCTTGCTTTATCTCAGTTCTAATATTTCCCCTTCTCCTCCCTTCCTATCACCCCTGTTATTCTTCAAAATATTTGACAATGGAATTAAACATTTATGTTTTTGTACAGGTATGCAGCATAGCTTGTTCAAATATTTTATGAAGTATCTTGCAACTGTATCTCATAAATATTAACATTTTGCATTTTTTCTATGATTCTAATACACGAGTTTGTCTACTTTACTCCCAAGCCTGGGTTTAGCTCCAGCCTCCACAAATGAGGGAAACCATTCGCCCCTTGACTCTGCATTTGACTAACTTCGCTCAGCATGATTTCTTCCAATGCCATCCATTTACCTTCAATAGATGCAATATCATTGTTTCTAATAGCTGAGTAGAACTCCATTGTATATATATATATACGTATACCAGAGCTTTTGGATCCATTCATCCAGTGAGGGGCATCTGGGTTGGTTCCATGCTTTAGCTATTGAAAATTGAGCTGCTATGAACATGGATTTTGCTGGGTCACTGTAATGTGCTGATTCTAACTCCTCTGGTAAAATACCCAGAAGAGG
>PVKS010025219.1:0-30122 GCA_004027875.1 Aplodontia rufa
AAACATCTGATTTTTGACAAAGGGGGTCAAAATATTACATGGAGATGTGACAGCCTCTTCAATAAATGGTGCTGGACAAACTGGTCTTCCACCTGCAGAAAGTTGAAATTAGACCCATATCTTTCTCCTTGCACAAGAATCAAATCAAAATGGATCAAGGAGCTTGGTATCAAACCAGCTACGTTGCAACTGATAGAAGCAATTACCTTTTAAAAGGACATCTGTATGTTTTTATGATAAAATGAGAATAATTGTGAGACTAGTAGTTATTCTTCATTCTTGTTTGTTTGTTTTTTTGTTTTGGTCCTAGGGATTGAAACTAGGGCATGCACTACTGAGCTAAATCACTTTTTATTTTTAAATTTGTATTATAGGCATGTGCCACTGTGCCTGGCTTGGTAATTGTTTTATAGGATTTAATCTTGTTTTCCATTTGGCTTGAATTTTTTTTTTAAAGAGAGAAGGACAGTGAGAGAGAGATAATCAATTTTTATTGAGTTTTTCACATGGCTTCCATTGCTCTGACACTTCATTGTGTATGTGGTGCTGGGGTTTGAACCCGTGTACTTGTGCATGCCGGCCAAGTGGCATAACTGCCAAACCACCGCTCCAACCCCTGGCTTGAATTTTTTAATCTACAAAATAAAGAAGTTACTTTTTTATTTCAATCTCCTCACATCATAAGGGCTGGTGACTGAGAGGCTGAGTCTGTGTAGCCTGGGTGATAGGAAGGATCCCTTTCTGGAGCTGGGTGAACTGAGAATTCAGAGGAATACTGTCAGCTGAGATAGGGGATTCTACCAAATAAGGACATAGTCCAGTTCCAGAGGGCAAACTTTGATGCTGAAAGTCAGGAGGGGGAAAAACAAACAGGTGTCAGAAGTTTAAGAAGACTGAAAGTGTATCCATTGGAAACTACATTAGGCCAGTAAATCAAATTCTTTATGAGGCTGGTTTATAACACACTTTAGATTACCAGGGTGTGTGGGAGGGCAATCAAATTCAGAGGGTCAGAAGGAAGACTAGACCCATATGACCTCCAAGTTTTCAAATAACTGATGACTTGATTTTATTCTGAAGGTCTTATGAGCTAGAGATGAAGTATGTTTTTATCAAGAAGATACTAAATTGAACGATTTTAGAATCCCACCAAATGAACAAAAAGATCAGGGATTCTCCTTTTTCCCCTGCCCGCTCTATTTTGGTGAGTACCACAAAGGCAAGGTGAACAAATATTCCATTCACACACAGAAAGAAATATCAGGACATTTGTTGTTTTTTTTAAATTTTATTGAGGAGTTGTGTTGTTATACAATCATAAATGCATATACATATATACACATATGTGTGTGTGTATATATATATATATATATATATCTGATTGTGCATTTTTGCTTGTCTTGTTTTATGGCATTCTTTTAAAAATTCCATTTTGTGTATATTTTTTTCTTGAGGTGTTGAATTGTAAAATTATAAATGCATATAAAGTAGCAATATGATATGCAGTTGATCCTCATCCAGTATCACCCCCCATCACCCATACCCCAGACTCAATTCGTCTATATCTCCCCCCATTGCAGGTATAAATGTCCAAATGTGTGTGTGTGTGTGTGTGTGTGTGTACGTGTGTGTGTGTATGTGTGTGTGTGTATAATTGTAAATTTTCCAGAATTAAGTGATTTCATAAGTATTATTTGGCTTCTTGAGGGATGGTAAAGAAAGAAATATATTACTGGTTGTCTCCCTATATCCTCCCTATCCTGCATCCCTCTCCCCTCCCACCAGTGTTTCCCCTATCCTTTCCCCCTGACATATCTGCACTTCCCCTAAATTATGTGATGCACCTTTGGTAAGTTTAATACATGAGTTTGTCTACCTTTTGCCCAAGCTTGTGTTTCGCTGTAGCCTCCACAAAGGAGGGAAAACATTCCACCCTTGAGTTGCTGGATTTGGCTTACTTTGTTCTCAGCAATATTTCTTCCATTGCCATTCATTTACCTTCAAAGGCCACAATCTTGTTGAATCCCATTGTGATATATATATATATATATATATATATATATATATATATATATATATGTATATGTATATATATCACAGTTTCTTGATCCATTCATTCAGTGGCAGGCATCTGGGTTGATTCAATAATTTAGCCATTATCAATTAAGCTGTAATAAACATTAATGTAACTCTGTCACTGTGCTGATTCTAACTCCTCTGGGAAAAATACTCAGAAGAGGGATAGATGATTTATATGGTGGATCCAACCATAAGTTTTTGATGAGTCTCCATACTGCTTTCTAGAGTGGCTGAACCAGTCTGTAGTTCTACCAAGAGTGTGCTAGTGTTTCTATCTCCCCGTAAATGCCCCTTAGCATCTGTTACTGTTTATATTCTTCATCTTTGTCAATCAAACTAGAGTGAGATGAAATCTTAATGTAGTTTTAATTTACATTCCTCCAATTATTAGTGATTTAGAATACTTTCTCATGTATTCACTGGCTGTCTCAATTGCCTATGTTCAGAAGTTTCTGTTTAGCTCACTGGTCCATATATGGACTGGATTATTCATGATTTTGATATTAAGTGTTCTGAGTTCTTTGTAAGTTTTTGGATATTAGTCCCCTGTCAGAGGAATCACAGGCCATGATTCTCTCCCATTCTGTAGTTTCTCTCTTGATATATTTGACCAATTCCTTGGCTGAGCAAAAGGTTTTTAGTTTAATGGCATCCCATTCATTCATTCTTGACTTTAACTCTTTCATTTTGGGAGTCATGTTGAGAACGTTATTGCCATCTACCATATGCTAGATTGTTACTCTTAATTTTTCTTCTAGCAGTGATATGGAAGCTGGTTTAATCCCTAGATCCTCGATCCATTTCAATTTGATTTTTGTGCAAGGTGAGAGATAAGGACCTAATTTCAACTTTTGCAAGTGGCTGTCCATTTGTCCAGTACCACTAGATGAATCAACTGTCTTTCCTCCATGTTATATTTTGACCTTCTTAGTCAAAGATCAGATGTTTAAAGAATTATGGGTTTGTCTCAGGGTCTTCTACTGTGTTCCATTGATCTTCACACCTATTTTGATACCAGTATCTTGTTTTTGTTACTATAGCTCTATAGTATATAGCTTTAGATTTGCTATAGTGAAACCATTGGTTACATCTTTTTTGTTTAGTAATATTTTGGCTAGTCTAGATTTCTTGTTGTTCCCAATGAATTTTTGAATTGCTTTTTTTAATATCTACAAAGAGTGACATTGGTATCTTGATGGGGATTGCATTGAATCTGTAAAGTGCTTTTGGCAAAATGACCATTTTAATTACATTAATTCTGCTTAACCAAGAACAAGGAATGCATTTCAGTCTTCTCAGGTCTTCTGCAATTTCTTTGTTCAGTGTTTGATAATTTCCATTGTAGAGCTCTTTTACTTCCTTTGTTAGATTAACTCCCAAGATTTTATTATTTTCGAGGATATTGCGAATGGAACATATTTCTTGATTTCTTCTTCTGCCCTGTTATTATTAGCATTCAGGAAAGCTATAGATTTATGAGTGTTCATCTTACAGCTTGCCAATTTGCTAAATCTGTTTAAAGGCTCAAACAGTTTTTTTGATTGAGTTTTTTAGGTCTTCCAAATATAGGATTATTTCATCAGCAGAAAGGAATGATTTGACTTCCTTTCTTCCTATTTTTATCCCTTTCTTTCCCTTCTCTTACCTGATAGCAGTGGCTAGGGTCTCAAGGAATATATTGAATAAAAGTGGTGAGAGTGGGCAGGCTCTTGTTCCCAAGTTTAGTGGAAATGCTTTCAGGTTTTCTCTGTTTAGTATTATACTTGCTGGGAGTTTGTCATATATGGCCTTTATGTAGTAAATTCCTTTGATCCCTGTCTTCTCTAGAATTTGGAGCATAAATTTGTGTTGGATTTTATCGATGGCCTTTTCTGCATCAATTGAGATGATCATATGGTTTTTGTCCTTAATTCTATTAAGTGATGAATCACATTTATTGATTTGCCTATGTTGATCCAGCCTTGCATACTTGGAATGAAGCCGACTTGATTGTGGTGAATTATCTTCTTGATGTGTTTTTTAATGTGATTCGCTAGAACCTTGTTAAGTATATTTGCGTCGAGGTTCACCAGAAGTATTGGTTTGTAGTTTTATTTTTTGATGTGTCTTTGATGGGTTGTGGTACCAGAGTTATAGTTGCCTCATAAAAAGTGTTTGGGGGGTGAAGGTTGGTGAATTGGTTTGGAATTCTAGGCACGCGTCGTCGGGCTGGGATGGATTCATCCTTGTCTTCCTCATGACGGATTTGGGTGCAGTGGACCAACAGTTGCAGCATTTCAGTGAGGTAGAAACTCAGAAGCAGCACTTCTAGCAGCTGGTGCACCAGATGACTGACCTTTGTTGGAGAAGTGGACGGACAAGCCTGAGCCAAATTTGGATAGTTGGACTGATGCCTGGTTTGTGAACTGCATTGAGTGCTTCATTGGTACAACACAATTCATCTTGAATCGACTGGAACAGACTCAGAAATCCAAACCAGTCTTCTCAGAAAATCTTTCTGACTGATTTCAGAATCACCTTTTTGGAAAAGGAAGGTAGTTCAAGAAGGGAACAGCTGTTGATGGAATGTTTGAAGAAATGGCTATGGGGAATTGACTGGCTCCCACTATTTGTCACTCTTGGGACACCTTGTCATCTGAGAATGAACAAAAACCAATTTTCTGGTGTAGGGTTTAAGGGTCATATATGTATCTGATAATGTTTTTAATGGCAATCTTGTGAAAATAATAGACAGATAGGAAATTATTTAGATGCCAAATGCTGTATGCGGGACTCTGCTTTTCTCAAGGTCCCTTAACTGCTTTCTATGATTTTGATAATGGAACTGCTTTCTGTAATTTGATGGTGGAACAAGACAGGTAAAATCTCTTATTTGTGTGAATTCATTTCACAATTTTGGGGAGATTTTTGTGTCCATTCATAAAGGCAGTAGTGGGAGAATAATAATTTGGCACTTAACTATGGGCATCCTTATTTAGTATTTGGCTATAAGTGCTGGAAAAAAATCTATGAAGTGTTTACACAGTTACACTTAAGCATTCTAGGTTGTCTTCCTCCCCTATATTATGATTTACTTAAATATCTAAAGTATGGTCTCAAGGTACAAAAGATAGCCAGAGGGTCTAAAGGCCTTTAGTTATAAAGGAATCTAGCCAGTGAACATAATTCTCATTACTAGATGGCCACAGGAAGAAGTTAACATACCCTGTGTAACTATGTTAAGGCTATATGTGCTAAAACCTCGGCTAGTGTAATACTAAATGGAGAAAGGCTGAAAGCATTTCCACTAAACTTGGGAACAAGACAAGGCTGTCTGCTCTTACCACTTTTATTCAATATCGTTCTCGAGACCCTAGAAGGAACAATAAGGCAAGAGAAAGAAATCAAAGGCATATTAACAGGAAGAGAGGAAGTAAAACTCTCCCTTTTTGCTGATGATACAATCCTGTATCTGGAAGATCCAAAAAACTCCATCAGTAAACTGCTTGAACTCATAAACAGATTTAGCAAAGTGTCCAGCTACAAGATCAACACCCATAAATCAATAGCCTTCCTATACACTAACAATAATAGGGCAGATGAAGAAATTAGGAAATCAGTCCCATTCACAATATCCTAGAAAAGAATAAAATACTTGGGAATTAACCTAACAAGGGAACTCAAAGATCTCTATAATGAAAATTATTGGACATTGAAGAATGAAATCCAAGATGACCTAGGAAGACGGAAAGTTTTGCCATGCTCTTGGTTAAGCAGAATCAATATAATAAAAATGGCCATTATGCCAAAAGCACTATATGGATTAAATGCAATCCCCATTAAGAAACCAATGTCATTCTTTACAGATATGGAAAAGGCTGTTCTCAGATTCATTTGGAACAATAAGAAACCCAGAATGGCCAAAACATTACTAAGCAAGAAAGAAGAAACAGGCGGTTTTGCTATTCCAGACATAAAACTATACTATAGAGCTGTAGTAATAAAGACAGCATGGTACTGGTATCAAGATAGGAAGGAAGACCAATGGAATAGTATAGAAGACCCTGAAACAAACCTACAAATCTTTCAGCATCTGATTTTTGACAAAGGGGTACAAAATATTACATGGAAGAGAGACAGCCAATTTACCAAATGGTGCTGGGCAAACTGGTCAGCCACTTGCAGAAAGTTGAAATTAGACCCTTATCATTCACCTTGCATGAAAATCAAATCAAAATCGATCAAGGAGCTAGAATTAAATCAGCTACCTTGCAACTGATGGTAGATAAATTAGTTCCAACACTTCAGCATTTGGGAGTAGGCAAAGACTTTCTCAACATGTCTCCTAAAGTAAAGGAAGTAAAGTCAAAAATCAGTGAATGGGATGCCATAAGCCAAAAAGCTTTTGCACTGCCAAGTAAATAATCAAATTAGTCAAGAGGTTTCCTACAGAACTGGAGAGAATCATGGACTGTGATTCTTCTGACAGGGGTCTTTTATCTAGAATCTATAAAATCCTCAAAAATCTCAACTTCAAAAACACAAACAACCCAATCAACAAATAGGCCAAAGAACTCATAGAAACTTCTAAACAGAGGACATTGATCAAGCCAATGAATACATGAGGAAGTGCTCTGAATCACTAGCTATCAGAGAAACGCAAATAAAAATTACTTTAAGATTTCACCTCACACCAGTCAGATTGGCAAAAATGAAGAAAATAAGCAATAATAGATGCTGGAGGGGCTGTGGAGAGATTGGCACACTAGCACACTGTTGGTGGAGCTGCAGACTGGTACAGCCCATCTGGAAAGCAGTGTGGAGAATCCTCAAAAAAACTAGGATGAATCCACCATATGATCCAGCTATTCCTCTACTGGGTATTTTTCCAGGGGACATTATAGTGACACAGCAAAATCTATGTTCCTAGTATCTCAATTTACAATAGCTAAATTTTGAAAACAACCCAGATGTCCCTCACTGGATGAATGGATCCAAAAACTGTGGTACATATATACCATAGAGTTTTACTCAGCAATTAGAAACAATGATATTGCAGCATTTGAAGGTAACTGGATGGCTATGGAAGAAATCATGCTGAATGAAATTGGTATAACCCAGGGAACCAAGGGTCAAATGTCTTCACTCATTTGTAGAGGCTGGAGCTAAACCCTGACCATTGGGAAAGGTGGTCAAGTCTTATGTATTAAACCCTGAAAAGGTATAGTGACACAACCTAAGGCATTTATAGAGATGTAGTGGGAAGGGGGGGAGGGACAAGGATGGGTAATTAGGGGGGCTTTAGGGGGTAAATCTAATTTTCAGAATATAAATATATTATATTGTTTTGTTGGAAAAAATAAATACACTATAACATTAAAAAAAGTGTTTGGGAGAGTTCCCTCCTTTTCAATTTATTGGAATAGCTTGATAAGGAGCAGTTTTAAATCCTCCTCATATGTGTGGTAAAACTCAGCAGGAAATCCATCAGATCCTTGGCCTTTCTTCTTTGGAAGGTTTTTAATTGCTATATGCATTTCAATGCCTGTCATTGGACTATTTATGATTTCAATATCATCCTGGGTGTGTTGTACGTGTCCAAAAACTTATCCATGTCTTATAGATTATCTAATTTAGAAGAGAATGTTTTTTCAAAATATGTTCTGATAATCCAATGGATTTCTGTGGGGTCCGTGGTTATTGCTCCCTTTTCATTGGTGATTTTTTAGATTCGCTTCATTTCCTTCCTTGTTTTAGTAAGATTGACTAAGGTTCTGTCAATTTTATTCATTTCCTTTTTTTAAAGAACCAGCTCTTAGTTTCATCATTTCCTTTTATTGTTTTTATTGTTTTGTTGTTGTTGTTCTCGATATTATTAATGTCAGTTCTGATCTTGCTTATTTCTCTTCTTCTGCTGTCTTTGGAATTAGATCATTCCTCCTTTTGTAGGGATTTGAGGTGGAGCATTGGCTTATTTAATGGAGATCTCTCCTGATTTTTAATGTATATCTCAGTGCTGTAAATTTTACCCTTAAGAATGCTTTCATGCAGTTCAGAAGTTTCAATATGTTGTGTCTTCATTCTCATTAACTTCCAAGAATTTCTTGATTTCTGCTCTCATATCTTTTTGGATCCATTCTTCATTCAATAGGGTATTATTTAATCTACCTGTATATGTGTTTTCTGTTATAATTTTTGCTGTTAATTGTTAGTGTTTTGATATCACGGTTTGATAGGATACATGGAATACAATTCACTTTTTTTATATTTGCTGATATTTCCTTTCTGAACTAGAGTATAATCTATTTTGGAGAAGGATCCATGCACTGCTGAGAAGAATCTATATTCAGTCAAGTTGGGGTGGAATATTCTATAAATATCTGTTAAGTCCATTTGATTTAGGGATTTGTTTAGTCTGGAGATATATTTATTATTTTTATGATTTGATGATCTATTTATTGGTGATAAAGAAGTGATAAAGTCTCCTATTTTTATTGTGTGGGGTTCATAAATGGTTTTATATCATGGAGTAATTTATCCACATAGTTGGGAATATTGGTGTTTGGACCATAGAGATTTACTATGGTTATATATTCCTATAAATTGTTCCTATTATTATGATGTAGTGGCCTTTTTAATCTCTTGTGATTAATTTATGTTTGAAATTACTTTGTGGGACATATGCATTGCAACACCACCTTGCTTTTCTGATAGATTTTTTCCCCGTCCTTTCACTCTCAATCTGTGGATGTCATTGGCTGTAAGATGCATCTCCTGTGAGCAGCATGTTGTTGGATTTTGTTTTTTGATACAATTTACTAATCTGTGTCTTTTGATTGATGCATTGAGATCATTTACATTCAGTGTTAAGGTAGTTATGTGGTTGTGATTCATAGTCATCAAGCTTTACCAGTGAGTTCTGTGCTGTTTGGTTTTCTATTCGTAGTGTGTACTTTTATTATTTCCCTTGTTTGTGGGATTTGAGGATTTGTTGCTTGTTCTTCTTTCTGGAGTTTATCTTTGAGGATTCTTTGTAATGCTGGCTTTCAGTTCATGAATGCTACAAGTTTGATCTTTTCTTGAAATGCTCTTATTTTCACATTTGAATTTGAAGCAATGTTTTGCTGTGTATATGGTTCTTGGCTGCAGATTATGGTCATTCAGACATTGAAAGATCTCCTTTCATGATCTTCTTGCTTCCAGGGTCTGAGCTGTAAAGTCAGTGATGATCCTTATTGGGTTGCCTGTGAATTATTATTTTTTAAATCTCTCTCCTGAAGTTTTTAATATTCTTTCCTTGATTTCCCTGTTGTACATTTTGAATATGAGATGTTTTTCATTGAGCTTTGCATTTGATTAGGTCTATTGGGTGTCCTATGTGCTACTTGGATGATCATATCTAATTTTATTTTAATAAGTGAAAAATATTCTTTAACTATTTCCTTGAGAATGTTCTTTAGCCATTGGTTTGTGTTTCAATTTCTTCTTGTATACAAATTATTCTTACATTGTTTTTTCTTATTTCAACCTAGACGTTTTGAAAATTCTGTTCATGTTCTGTGAGGTTTTTTTTCACTTGTGCATTCAAGCTTACTCAGCTTATATTGGTTATCAAAAGTTCTTTCTTCAAAGGCTGAGATTCTATTTTCTATAGAAATTAATCTGTTATTAAATTCCTCCATTGAGCCTTTGATTTGGTTGACTATTTCAAGTCTAAAACTTCTCTTTTCAGTGTGTCCATTTCTTTATTGAAGAAGAGTTTCATCGCCTGTGTTTTTTTCTCTCATTTCCTTCTTTAGATCTTCTTTTAGGACTTCGATTATTTTAGTAATCAGATCACTGATTTTTCTAGGTTTTCTTTCTGTTCCCTGTCCATGGACTCCATGAAGGTGAATCTTTTATAACCTTATTTCTCATTTTAGGATAATTTCTTATTGGACCTTGAATTGAAGTAATTATTTTTTACTTTATTTTGTGTGTGAACCTTTGTGTGCACTTGAATTGTTTGTTCTGCTGTTTTTCATTGAATGCCAAATGTGGGTTGGTGCCAGGGAGCAGGTTCTGAGACTTCTCTCTGGTTGTTCCCCTGCAGGATCTTTATTATGGGTTGGGGGTTTTTGTTCCCTCCCTTACCTGGGTTAGGGTTCTCTCAGGCTAGGTGAGATCAATAGCTAGTTCCCAAACTTTGAACTATTTTTGACCTTTATAGTATCCAATACCTTCTTGGGATTTCCGGGCTGCTACTGTCCTAGAGAATTCAGGTAGATTCTCCATGGGCATATTTCTGAGGGCATATCCCCTACTGGCCACACCTGGGGCTATAGCTCCAGAGGGCATCCAGATCCAGATTCCAGGCACAGGAGATGAGTGCAGAGCAGCACTCCCTCTGCTGGACATACAAGAAACTTTTTTCAGACTTCCTGGGCTGGGGACCCAAAGCACCCTTGCGTGCCATGGACCTGCCTTAGAAAGTCACATAGGCCCTCTGATTTAGTGAGGGGGACCAGGCAAAGCTGGGGCCCCCTGTGCTCGTCCAACCTGAATACCTCTGAGTTGGTTGCTATCTGGGTTAGTCCCAAGCTGCTCTTCTGGGTTCAACTTGTGAACATTGGCAAAGACCTGGCAGTATTATGGAGAAATCTGTTTGGGCATCCAGACTCCTTCTTGCCTGCTTCTATGGTCAGGATGGTTACTGACCAACATCCTCTTGGGTGGGAGGGAGGATATACCTTTTCCTCCCCCATGGAGAAACCACTGAGTTGTCTCGGCTGAAGTACAAAGCAGAGCTCCTGTTTGTACTCAGCCTTTCTGTGACAGGAGTTTGGGACTTGGCAGGACTGTGGAGAAGTCTGTTTGGAGACCTGTCTCCTTCTTGCCTGTCTCTACAGTCAAGATTGCTACTGCCAGACCTCCTCAGGTGTGGGTGGGAGGATCTGCTCTCCCCTCCTCTGTGGAGAAGCCACAAATTTGTCCCAAATATGGCCCAATGCAATGCTTCTACATGCATTTGGTTTCTGTGTGGCAGAACTGGTCACATTGTATTGATCAGTGTCTTCCCTGCTCTTGTATTGCTTGGGGAGTGAATGCAGTTGTGGTGGTAACTGGCTGCATCTGAATTGTTTCCTCTTTTCTACTAGCTACACCCAAATCTCCAAATCACTGATAATCTCCCAATGACTAGTACTGGGTTTCAGTAAGTCTTTTCCCATACAGGTCCCTTGCAAGAAATCAGCTTTCCTGGTTCTTCTTTGTTTCAAATCAAAGAGGGTGTCCAGTTGCTACCTCCCTGCAATCCACCATCTTCTTCCCCTTCTGTAAGTTTTATAATGTATGGTTTATTACTCAGTAGTAAATATATTCACTTAATTTTTTCATTCATGGGCTCAACAATGTCAAAAGCTTTCTGTGTACCACTTTCAGCCGTGGGGATGGAGAAGTGAACACAAGAATAAAAAACTGCATTCTCATAGAGGCTATATAGGGTGATGGAAAATAAATAAAAATTTAAATATATACCAGGTGATGGTAAATGACATAAAGTAAAAATCAAAACAAAACAATTGCTCAAACAGAAGAAGACTGGAGCCTGACTCAAAGGGGTGACTACTTTAGCACGGAATAAGCTACTATGAAGAAGGGGCATTTGGACCAGGATCTGGATGACATAGGGAGGAAACCAGGCAAACATCCAGGTAGATGACAGAGCAGAGGCTATGAGGCAGTGCCTGACTTGACATATCTGAGAAGCTGGGAAGGAACTAGCCAGTGGTGTGGCTAGACCAGGAGGGTCAGAGTGAGTAAGGTGACAGAAGATTGTAGAAAATTCTGAGAGCAGACGAAAACTGAGTCACCCAAAGCTTTGCAGACTCACTAAGGAATCTGATTGTATTCTGAGTGGGAAGCAATGCCATACAAGGGATTTTAGCCTCATGATTTGACTTATATTTCTGAAAGATTACTCTGGCTTCTCCAGATTCTGTGCTGAAAATAAACTAGAAGGGATTAGACTAAGAATACCACGAACTCAAGATGGTGCTGCAGAGTGTAGGTGAGACATTGGTATTTGTGCCCAAGAATAAGAAAGAAAGAAAGAAAGAAAGAAAGAAAGAAAGAGATCATATCTTGGAGTTGTGTATTTTTTTTTTGCACAGGGTTGCACAATCAAAAAAGTCTTAGAATCCATTCTGAAAAGAGATTCTCAGAATGGGAAGGCAATTACATTACAGACTAGTGATATTCCCTAGTATTTTATAGAATGCCAGGTATTTTTTTTGAGATGTCAATTCATTGCTGATAGTGAATTTTAGAAAGACATGTCTTTTTTAAAAGATATGCAGCAAACATAAATATATGTAGAAAAAGTGCAAACATTGGCATGGGGGTACAGTGTATTTTCTTCTCAGTGGTTGAGATTTGTCTTTTTTTAAGAGAGAGGGATAGTGAGAGAGAGAGAGAGAGAGAGAGAAAATGAATTTTATTTAGTTTTTCATGTGGCTTTCATTGCTCTAACACTTCGTTATGTACGTGGTGCTGAGATTTGAACCCGCATCCTCACGCATGCTAGGCAAGAGCCATAACCACTTAGCCACTGCTCCAGTCCTGAGATTTGTCTTCTTAAATGTATAAAATTTATTGAGACAGTGTATGTGTTCACCAAAATGATTGTAAGCAGTCACGCTTAAGTAAAGAGATATTTGGGTTCTACGTATAAAATAAAACTAAAATAAAACAAATAAGATGTAAATTTTGTTTTCTTCTTTTTTTCAGTCAATGGAAAAAAGCATTACAAATGCTCTGTATCTTTTAAGGATCCATTGGAAATCTTGGGCTTTGATTTCTGTCCTATTGAGACAGGGAGAAAAAGTAAGGCAGTCAGTGTAGTTGGAAGTTTGGGTCAATATCAGCCCTTTTTTTTTAAAAAAGAACAAAGAGCTTCAGTCCGCTGCTCCAGATATGCACATCAATTTGACATCTTCTCTGCCCGCAAGTATGGTCAGGAAGCAGACACTCCCTTCTGCAACCAAATAAAGGAGGTATATTCATTCTGCCAGGAAAGATGTGCTCAGGCCTGGACCAAAGACTGGATCAAATCAGAACTTCTGCACTCCTGCTTTTATGAATGGGAGAGGGAAGGCAATGGTAATGAGAGAGAAATTCTGAAACTATAGGAAGGGCCAGTTGAATCCCCTCTTTGGCTCTATCCCTTCCTATCACTGGGGGAAGTCTGCTCTGCTTCCTATGTTCTGTTCTCTATTATTTTATTAAATAAAATCTGTCTGCTCTGTTGGCCTCAGCATCTCTCATTTTCTTTCTTTGACTCTTGGGGACATGAACCTGACTTCCACTGGACTGGCATCACCATCTGATTTGCTTCATACATCTTTTGGGCAAGTGTTGTTTGGTTTCGGGCAAATGTTGTTTGGTTTTGGGCAAGTTATTTAACTTCATTGCACCTCATTTTTTAAATCAACCACGTTTACATTTTGTGTAAACTTTTTGGAAGGATTGCAGTTCATATATGAAAACATGCAAACCATTGTGTGGCACACAAAAAATTTCCCACTAAGGAGCAGTTATTTTCTTATCATTATGATGTTGTTATCGTTGTTAATAATGCTCAGTAGTTAGGCCTACAATTCCCAAGGTATCAAAACAAGCAAAGTGGCTTCAGTTTGCTCTGAATTATACCTAAGAATAAAATAGTATTTCTGCAAAAGTGTTTCAAACCAACATAAAGAGAGTGCTGAAAATCGTGCATTCTCTGAGCAAAATCACAAAGCTTGTATCTCTGCTCTTATAATTCTCAGACAGGTGTGTTACAAATATATTTTGAATTAATGACTCCTAGAAATTACCCCAATATGTTTAATGGGACAGTTGCTTAGAGAGGGAGGCAGAGTCTTGGGCCTCACACTTTCTTGATAACAGATTTGCCAGCTATCTCTTTCATATATCTGTGACATATTGTGAACTGAAATATACCCCCTAAGGTCATATGCTGCAGTCATAACCCCAGTGTGATTAAATATGGGAATATGTGCCAGAAGTATATAATTCATGTTAAGTAAGGTCATGATGGTGGGACCCCAATTAAATGTGACTCATGTTTTTTATAATACAAGAAGAGACATGAGGAGTATGCTTGCACAGAGAGCAGGCCTTGGAGGTCAAAGAGAGAAGGCAGCCATCAAGAACACAAGAAGACAGGTATCATCAGAAATCAGCCCTGCTGTGACCTTGGTTTTGGCATTCCAGCCTCAAAAAATATGAACCAATAAAATTACATTAAGTTACCCAGTCTGGGCTATTTTTTAATATTTTTTCTTATTTTTTTTGTTGATGCACAGTCTGGGCTATTTTGATATGGTAGTCCTAGATGACTAAGATACATTTTGGTGCTGAGCATGGCTCTAGAAGAGTAGAATCTTAAAGATGAATGTTCTGAGTTGGTTTTGAGGTTTCCAGAATTGGCTTTCCAATTTGATTATATTTAAAGACAATAATCACTCATAGTAAGAAGAGAGCTGATATCCCAGGGCATGATATGGCAAACCATTACAAGTAGATACTACAAAGAAAACACTTAAAAGAAGCAAGAATCTAAGAAATCATGTGTATGATACTTTCAAAGACTTATTTTTATTTTATTTTATTTTTTTATAAAGAGAGAGGGACAGTGAGAGAGACAGAGAAAGAGAGAAATAACTTTATTTAGTTTTTCACGTGGCCTTAGTTGCTCCAACACTCAGTTGTGTAGGTGGTGCTGGGGTTTGAACCCAGGTTCTCATGCTTACAAGGCAAGTGCCGAAACTGCTGAGCCACAGCTCCAGCCCTCAAAGACTTATAAACTAGCAAGTATGAGGAAATTGATCAGTAGATCCTAATATTGCAGAAGTGAAAGAATGGAAGAGCTCAAGGATTCAGATTTCCAGCTTAAACTGCATGAATGACCTGAAAGTCTATATATCTTCCCTGAAGGAAATCCTTATTTCTTATAGTCAAAGGCCAACAACTGCAGAAAACCAAACCCAAAATCTCATGCAAGTGCAAGTGTCTGATTTACAATGCAAACTAAATTTGTATTCTTCCCTGGGTGTCTATAAAAGTGAGCGTGTTAATGGGAAAATAATAGAATCCTGAAAGTTATAATGAGGGTGTGTCAGAAGACTTAATGAAATTGAGAATATTGAAACCCTAAATTTTGATTTTTCTTTGCCAGTAGACTCATCCTTCTCACCACTAGAAGAACCAACTTCTTCACCTCCACAGAAGGAAATTAACTCTTCATTGCCTGAGGAAATTGGAAAGGCCTGTAAGGTCTCTTCAGGGCAAGACAATGCTACCATGCTGATTCTCCTCAGGACCCACTCTTCTTTGCTTCTAACCCTATGACTAGACTTAAGGTAAGTGTGGCTACCATAACAGACAGAAGAGCAAAAGAAGCAATCAGAACATTCTGTCTCCTGTATAATTATTGAGCATTTAGTAGGTGCTACATGCAATAAGTTAAATATCTCATTTAATACCACAAATAACCCCAACAGGCATGAAAAACAAGCTCTTACATAACAGAGGAAGACATGGAAAACAAAGATTTAAACAACTTTCTAAAAGCATAAAACTTGTAGATAGTTCAGTCAGAAGCTTAAACACAGATAATATGACATTTGGGCTCCAATTTTTTGTGATAAAACCTCTCTGCTTCTTCAGCAAGTTCAATTACAAATAAAAAGAGGGCATATTATTAGATGCCTGTAGTCTGAGTGGGAAGTTAGCTTTATATCCTCTTTCTTGCTGCTTTTTCTGAACTGTCCCTAAAATTGAATTATACCCAACTCATATCAATTCTGCCTCTACCCATATACAAAAGAACATCACCTGCCATCCATCCCCACTCTTCCTGTTGGCATTGCAGAAGAACTTTGGTATCTTTCATACAAATGTAAAACATCATTTTGGTTCCTTAACCACAAGAGAATGGCCTTCCCCTTTTAAATTTTCATTAGGAATTATACCCTGAGGCTAAGATACGAAGAACTCAGGTGATGCATAAATCTAGAGAGGCAGGCAAGTATTGAAGAGAGGGTGGAGATCACTTGTTTCCAAAAAGTGAGGAATAGGGTTTAGAGAGAATGTCTGTCTGCAAGAGGAGCATAAAGAGGCTATCTATGAAAGGTGAAAGCTCCCATTGCTTCAGGAGGTTATGATTCACTGAACTTGTGAATAATAACAGTCGTGAGGCTGAAGCCATTTTTGAAGCCATAAGAGGAAAAGTAAAGTTCTCTAAGGAAAATCAACTCAAGTTCAAAGATGCTGGTTGGACCAGCAGAGGGATAGGGGTACTACATTTTCTCCCATTTCTTGGTAGCCTGTTGTCCTTTAACACATTAGGAAAGGATGAACAGTAAGCATGTTTGTATTTTATAACACTCTCCCTGACTGGTACAATTATACAGCCTAAATTAAGACTAATTTTGTTATCTCTAGTGTAAACCAAATCAAAATCAATGGTCTGCTGTGGATCCTCCCATGGGGGAAAAGGAAGGCAAAGAAGGCCGGCATCTCGAAATAGGTCTTGTGCGTCTGCACCAAGCCTGCATCTCTACCCATCAAGCACATGGGCACAAATAATAAATAACCCTAGGAACAGCGCTGTAAATGGCTCATGATTACAGCAGAAGGCATTGTTGAGAAAGGAAATGATGTCTGAATAGGGAAGAGATTAGAGTTCCTCCACCAGATGCACTAGAAGGATTTGCATATTCCGCATTCACTTTTGCACTTCAGCAAATAGAACAATTCTATTGATGAGTTCGCCAGTCCTCTTCCACCCTCTTCCCCAAGAAGTTCTCAAATGCTATACCCTAGAACCATCCAGAGGCACTGTTTAATGCAAATTCCTTGGTCAGAGGCTCAGAAATTTGACTGGATCTGTTGTGGATGAAGCCCAGGATTCAATCTTTATCAAGAATCTTATCTACTTGGATGCAGATTATTTGTGGACCCTTCTTTCAGAAACACCCCCAAGAGTAATGCATTAGAGAATGGATATACTGTACGTATGTACCGTTCATATTATTTGCATTAGTATTCATGAATATTGACTATTCAGTATGCGACATAAATAATGTCCCCAGGGTGGGAACAGGATTGATTATGTCAATCACAATAGATAAATCTATAATATCAAAAGTGATTTGCTTCTTTGTTTACGTGTTTGGATTTTTAAAATGATATTTGAAAAGAACATTATTTGTGCTCTCAAGGTTACCTATTAACCAAATTCTGAATATTAATTGTTGACACTCAAACTCAATACAAGAAATATCGAGACAATGCCTTTTTTCTCATTGTTTATCAATGTAAAAAATGAAAGTTCTTGCATTTACTATTCACTCTTTTGTTTGTTTCTTAAAGCCATTAATCAACTATTACAGAAATGCTTTGAATTAAAATACCTTTTCACTCTCAACCAAAATTATATGAAGTAAAAACAAAGCAAATTGAGAATAAAAAAAGAAAGCTTTGTTAACTCAAGCAGTTATCAGTCATGATGTGTGATAATTTGTGAACCACTGCATGAAAATAACAGCTAGGTGAGTGTGAGCATAGAACAGGTTGACACGCACGTGGTCCTACTGTCTTCCTCAGGAATGTCTGGTATGTCCTTGTTATTTTGTTTGAAAACTTAGGAAAAAATATTGTTTCAAAGCACACTTGAAAATCCATTTATAATTTCTTTTGAAAATTGAAGCCAATGTCCCTTAACATGGTGATAGCAATCATTCCTGTTTCTTGTTCTTTGTCTTCTTCTTTATGTACCCACTGCCCCCAGCATGAAAAGTGTTCAACAAATACAAAAGATAAACTAAGAACAATAAGTCAATATGCCTTGCAAGTTCCCATGTTAAAAACACTGGGGAAGCTAGGGATTGAAGGAATTTACCTCAACATCGTAAAAGCTATTTATGACAAACCCAACACCATACCACATAGAGAAAAATTAACATTTCCATGAAATTCAGGAACAAAACAAGACTGTCCACTCTCACCACTCCTTTTCAATATGGTGTTAAAAATATTAGTCAGAGCAATCAGGCAAGAAAAGAAAATCAAAGGAATACAAATAGGAAAAGAAAAAGTCAAATTATCTGTTTGCTAATGATATGATCCTATATCTAGAAGATCCAAAAAACTCTACCAGAAGACTTCTAGAGCTTACAAATGAATTTAACAAAGTAACAGGATACAAGATCAACACCCATAGACCAATAGCTTTTCTATATTCCAATAGCAACTCAGTCAAGGAATAAATAAAGAAAATCACCCCAATTTACAGTAAACTCAAAAAAATAAAATAAATAAAATACTTGAAAATTAATCTAACCAAGGAGATAAAAGAGCTCTACGTGAAAAGTATAAAACATTGAAGAAAGAAATTGAAGAAGACCTTACAGATGGAAAGAAATCCCACGTTCTTGGATAGGTGGAATTAATATCGTCAAAAAAATGGCCACATTACCAAAAGCAATATACAGATTCAAGGAAATCCCCATAAAAATTCCAGTGACATTTTTCAGAGAATTGGCAAAAAAAAATTCTTAAATTCATTTGGAAGAATGAAAGACCCAGAATAGCCAAAAAAAAAAAAAAATACTAAGAAAAGTGAAGTAAGAGAAACAACAACACCTGGTTTGAAATTATATTACAGAAATGTAGTACCGAAAAGAACATAGTATTGGCATCAAAATACACATGAAGACCAATGGAACAGAGAGAAGACACAGAGACAAATCTGCAAACCTACAGCCATCTGATATTTGAAAAAGGTGCCAAAAACATATCTTAGAGAAAACAAAAAGTTATATATATATGTATATGTATATATAAGTTTTTATATATATGGTGGTGCTGGGAGAACTGAATACAGAAAAATGAAATTAGACCCCTATCTCTCACACTGTACAAACCTCAAATTAAAATGGATCACATACTTAGGAATTAGACCAGAAGCATTAAAATTGCTAGAAGTAAACATAGGGTCAGCACTCCATCATGTAGGTGCTGTCCTGAATTCCTTAACAAGACCCCCACAAAGTACAAAAAATAAAAACAAGAATAAATAAGTGGACTGTCATCAAACTAAGAAGCTTCTGCACAGCAAAGGAAATGATTAAGACTGTGAAGAGAGAGCCTACAGAATGGGAGAAAATCTTGACCAGCTACCCCTCCAGTAGGGGATTAATATCCAGAATTAAAAAAAAAATGGCCCAACCAATAAATGGGCAAAACAACTAAAAAGAAGCTTCTCTACAGAAGAAACACAAAAGGTCAATAAATACATGAGAAAATGTTGAAAGTCTCTAGCAATCAGTGAAATGCAAATCAAAACTACACTAAGATTTCATCTCACTCCTGTCAGAATGGCAATAATCAAGAATATGAACAACAATAAATATAGACAAGGTGGCAGCAAGAATAGAATGTTGTATATTGTTGGTGAGGCTGCAGGCTAGTACAAACACTCTGGAAACCAGTATGGAGATTTCTCAAAAAATTAGGGTTGGGGCCACCATATGACCCTGCTATTCCACTTCTGGGTATTTTCTCAAAAGATTTAAAATCAGCATACTACAGCAACAAAGCCACATCAATGTTCACAGCAGCAAAATTCACAATAGCTAAATTATGGAATCAACCCGGATGCCTGTCAATAGAGGAATGGATAAAAAAATGTAAAATGTATAATCTATATATATATATGATACATACACATGTACATGGAGTTCTACTCAGCCGTTAAAAAGAATGAAATTATGGCATTTGCCAGTAAATGGATGGAAATGGAGAATAACATTTTAAGTGAAATTAGCCAAACTTAGAAATTCAAAAGATCAAATATTTTCTCTCATGCACACAAGTTAGAATAAAATAAAAAAGAGTGGGAGGGATGGATAAAACAACATAAAGAACCAATGAAAAACAAATTAATGAGTGAAAGGAAGTCTAGAAAAATAGAAGAAGGAGCAAGGGAGAGGGGAAGGAGGACAGAAGGGAAAGGGGGAGGGAAAAGAGGGGATTATGAATGATAATTGATTTTCCTGCATGTATGAGTTTGTCATGACAACCCAACTACTATGTATAACCACTAAGTGCTCATTTAAAAAAAAAGAATTAGGGGTACAAGATACCAAAAAAGCAGGAATTACTAAACTGGTAAGAATGAAAAGGGCACCTAGCTTAGAAACCTATAGAACTGAGTGTAGTGGGACCTTCCCATAATCCCAATGACTTCGAGGCTGAGGCAGGAAGATCACAAGCTTGAGGCCACACTGGGCAACTTAGTAAGGCCCTGCCTCAGAATAAAAAATAAAAAAGACTGGGGATAAAGCTCAGTGGTAGAGCATTCAATCTCTAGAACCACAAAAGAAAGAAGAAAAAAAAAAAGAAAGATAATGTAAAATGTGAAAAAAGTGCTTTGAATTTCTCAAGTTCATATTTATACACAGCAAGGAGAAAAAAGACTTGGTATTCAATCATATAGGTATTCATCACCAAATAAGCCAGAGAGGCTTTAGTTCTAAGTACAGCAAACTTAGAAGAATGCAGGTAGGATTCTGGAAAGATGTTATTAAACTAACATTACTTTCTGCACAGAGAAAATTCTAGTCCTCTTCCTCAACCAGCTCTGCAATACTAATTATGAGGCAAGAACATTCTCTCTCTCCAAGCAAGAGAAACATGATATTTTTTCTGAAAATTAAATAAATAAAACGTTTCTAAAAAAAATGATTTACAAATACTGACACTTGGAAGTTATCAACTTTAAAAAGTTATATACACAATTCCAAATTATATTTTCTACATGGAAAATACAGTTTTCCCTATTACTTAAAAAATAAATAAAATGTTGGACACCCAACTACTCTACAATGACCAAAAGTTGACAAGACATGTCTCCATATCTACTGTTTCCAATGTATATCTTAGTTTTTCATTCTTAAATATCTATCTGTCTATCGTCTATTAATCTACCTTCCTTCCTCTTCATCCAATTAACCATCCTTCCATCCACTAATGGCCACCAGGATGTGGGTAAAAGCTGCTAGCAAGAAGAAAAGGACAAAATAAACAAATAAGAAACAAGTAAGAAAAATGAGTTCAAGGTAAAAGGAAGACAGCAGAAAAAAATTACAAAAGACTAGCATTTCTCAGCTTAAACAAGTTGTTCCATGTTTTTAAGGAAAAAGATTAATAAAACAATAAAAACAATTAATAAATCAGAAAATCGCAAAAGACCAAAAGGTACACTGTGAAAAAGTCTAAAAGATGAGAATAAAAGGAAGGTATAGATGGAAAAAGAACTATTTTAGGAGATTCTGACCAAATCCTCATATCTGAGTTTAAAAACAGGAAGCTATGGATTCAAGAGTGTCCATAAAGCACCAGAGGTCGAAGTACAAAGAATATTAAATATGATAGTAGAACTGCTAAAACCCAAAGAAAGGCTGAGTCTTAAATGCAGCCAGGGGAAAGGGATGTGAGACTTTTAAAGGAGAAATTATGAAGCTGACAACCTTTTCAACAGAAAAAATGAAAATTAGAGACAACGTACTGATGTCTACAAAGTGCTAGCATGTAACTCTCAGCCTGAAATACTATACTAAACGAAAGCAAAATTCAGGAAGATAGGCAAAAATAAATATCTTTTTATAAACAAACAACAGCAACAAATAAAACCAAGAGATTTCACATTTCATTACTGCATACTTAGAAATAAATTCTAAAAAGAAGTTTTGGGGCAGAAAAAGAAAAAAAGTTATCTAAAATGGAGAACAGTTATAAAGAGAAAATAGTGAATATTTGGATTAAACTAAGTGCCTACTAATTGTTCGAAATCACAACAAAAATCTTCGTGAGACTTAGGATATGTGCGAATTTCACAGAAGTCAATCAAGAAACAAAATTTTTATATTAGGAATAATTAAAATATTAGGAATAATTATAGTCAGGGAGATTTGTATTTTTAATGAGTGGATGTTGTCATCTTTGGAATAGCAAATATAAGAAAAACAAAATAAAATAAAATGTACTAAATGAAATAATAAAATTAACTTGATAATTTTATAAGAAGATATTACAAGAGGAAAAAGACCAGGAACAAATAGATGAACAGAAAATAAATACTGCATATGCAGATGTAAAACCAGATATAAAAATATCAGAAGTGATGTTAAATGTCTTGGATTAAATACTTTAGTATATTAAGATACAGTTTCATTCTGAATAATATAACAAAATCCAACTATATTCTTCTTATGAACAACTATTTATTTATGTACTTGGAATTGAACCTAGGGTGCCCTGTTACTGAGCTACATCTGGAGCTCTTTTTTATTATATTATTATATTATATTATATTATATTATATTATATTATATTATATTATATTATATGTTTTGTGGCAGAGTTTCATTAAATTTCCCAAGGTGGTTTCAAACTTGAGATTTTCCTGCCTCAGCCTCACAAGTACATGGTATTACAGTAGTGCAGCCACTGTGTCTGGATAAATATCACACTTTAAAGATCAGAACTCAACCAGGTGGCAAATAAAAGACTGAAAAATATATTCCGTATAAATAATAAAGGAAAAAAGGTGTTTAATATATGAAAATTAAACTGTAGAGAAAGAAGCATCACTAGCTGTGGTGCACCCTTGTAATCCCAGCAGCTAGGGAGGCTGAAGTAGGAGGATCACAAGTTCAAAGTCAGACTCAGAAACTTAATGAGGTCCTGAGTAACCTAGCAAGACCATACGACCCTGTGTCGAAAAAAAAAAAAAAAAAAAACAGGCTGAGGATGTGACTCAGTGACGGCATGCCCTGGGTTCAATCCTGGTACCAAAAAAGAAGCTTTGGAAAGATAGAATTTCATAATGATAAATAAAAGTTCTACTCTACATGAAAGTATAATAATTCTAAACATGTACATGCCTAAAAATGTGACCTCAAATGTGTAAAGCAAAATGAATGTGCAAAAAGAAGAAATAGGCAAATCAAAATTATATTTGGAGCTTTCAACATATCTCTCTCACTGCCTTGTAAATAACAGATTTAATCAGTGAGCATAAATAAGATAAGCACAATGTGATTAACAAAATTACTCTAATTTACATACTACAGAGCACTGCACCCAACTGAATAATTCACATTTTTCAAGTGCATATGGAATGTGTTCCGAAATAGACCACATATTATCTATATAACATAAGTCTAAAAAAATTTCAAAGCATTGCTATCATACAGAGTATAATCTCTTGTAATAGTACAATGAACTCAGGAATCACTAGTAAAAAAAATAAATGTTTGGAAATTAAGTAATACATGTGTAAATAGCAGTGTAAATTTTAATATATTTTATACTGAACAATAATAAAATAAAGTACATCAAAAATTTTGTAATGCAACTCAAGCTGTGCTTACAGGGAAATTTACAACCTTAAATGCCTATAATAGAAATATTAAAAAAACTTAAAATCTATAGCATAACCATCACATAAGGAAAGTGGAAATAAAGTGTAAATTAAACCCCCCAAAAATATAAATGAGAAAATAATTTTAAAAAATAAACGCAAAAACTTAATTAAATGCGAAACAGAATAAAATTATCACTAAAGTTAGACATTAATTCATTGAAAAGACTAAAAATTATAATAAAACCCTTAGTGAGGCTAATGAAGAAAAAGAAATGAAACGCATATCACCAGTATCAGGATTAGTCTTGATTCTAATGGCATTGCAGAATAAATAAAAAGATAACCTGAATCTATTTTTATCAATTAATTAGAAAATTTAAAAGAAGTGAATAAATTCTCTATAAGGTACATCTTGCTAAAACTGACATAAGAAATAGAATTTTTCAACGACATCTTTGTGTGCATTAAAGATGTCAAATTCTAATTACTTCTTTTTTAAAGACACACAGAGAGAGAGGGAATCTTTT
This sequence comes from Aplodontia rufa, assembly GCA_004027875.1. Classification (NCBI taxonomy): domain Eukaryota; kingdom Metazoa; phylum Chordata; class Mammalia; order Rodentia; family Aplodontiidae; genus Aplodontia; species Aplodontia rufa. The sequence continues at coordinate 24,061 of PVKS010025219.1, forward strand.
TTTTAATTTAGTTTTCATTTGGTTTTCAATACTTGACACTTTGTTGTGTACGTGGTACTGGGGTTTGAACCCACATCCTCATGCATGCCAGGCAAGCAACAGAACTGCTGAGCCATTGCTCCAGCCCCTGTAATTACTTTTCTACCAAAAAAAAAAAAAAAAAAAGACATAAAACCAAAACCTTCCTGGCCCAGATGACTTCACTCGCAAATGTTTACAAACTTTAACGTAGATACACATCTTTTAGGAAGTTTCCAAGAAAAAAGATAATGTACATTTTACCTCACAATTTTGAACTCAAACAACTTTAAAGCATCAAAATTGATTTGAAAGCATCTTTGGTGAAAAAATAAAGATAAATTTATATTATAAATATGGTTGAAAAGTTCTAAAAATATTAACAATTCAGAATCAGAAATAAACATTATATGCAAGCCAAGTTTACTTCAGAGATGAAAAATTGCCTCAACATTAAAGAAACCAAGTGATTCAACATATTATTCAAATATAGAAGAAAACCATTCAATCATCATTAAGATAGAATTCAGCATCAATTCATGATTTAAAAGTACAATCTTATTGTTCTCAGAAAATTAAGAAGAGCTGTTTGTTAGTCTCATAAAGAGTATTAGAAAAGTCTACGATAAATACTATACTTAAGAATGATTTTAAAAAATATTTTCCCTTGAGATTGGAAGGAGACAAAGTTGCTCACATTCCCAATTCTGTTCAATACTGTAATGATGCTTCTAGCCAGTGTAATGAGGTACATGGAAAAAAAGTATTGAGAGAGGGGAACAACAATTATGACTATTTGTAGGTAACATGATTATGCATTGGATGTTCAAAACTAGTCTGTATAGATAGCCTTTGAAATTAAAATGGGCATTAAATAAAGTAATGATACAAGGTCAAATTACAAAATACCAAATGTATCTTTTTTCATATCAGTAAAATTCAATTAGAATATGAAATAGAAGCTATACTATTTATAAAAGCAAGAAAGAAACATCAAGCAGTAAGTAATGAATGTGATGAAAAGGTATTGAAGATCTCTACACATAAAATTCAAAGCATTCAGAGAGAAATTAAAGATCTGAGTGAATGCAGGAATTCAGTACTTAGATATTCTAAGAAACAATATAAAGATGTCAGTTCTCCAAAGTAAATCTGTATACTCAAAGACTTTCCAATTAAAATCCCAGCAAGTTTTTGTGTTTTGTGTTTCTTTAAGGCAAATGATAAGCATTTTCCTAAATTTATGTAACATCTAGAATTTATATATATGTGTGTGTGCATATAATATATTTTTTCCAAAACTGGACATTGAACCATAGGCCAGACATGTGTTGTGTAAGCACTCTACCATTGAGCTACATCCCCAGCAATTTTTTAAAATTTTTTGTAGAAGTGTATAGAGATACATTTGAGGGGGAAACAATATCAAACCATCAGTAACCAATGTATATATACTTTGTTATCCAGGGGTAATGCCAAAACATGGATGACCACCTTGGGTTTCACCTGTTGCAGTTTCCCCCAGAAGAACTCTTGAGTTAAATGGGTATCTTGTGGAGGAATGACATCTGTTTCTGAGATGGTTCCCCCATATTCCCACTCTCCCATCTCCTAGAAGTTCTTCATACAACCTCCTCCATCCCCATCGCCCTCGCTACACCTCCAAGTATCCTAGGGAGCCATCCCCATATTACGCTGAGAATCATACAATTTGAAGTTATTGTTAGCTTAGCTGTCTAACCTACTGCTTCCCCATGTATTCTAGCTTCCACAGATGAGAAACAATTAGGCCCTTTAGTCTCTGAGATTGGGATACCTAGCATAATTCTTTCCATCTCCATCCATTTGATATCAAAAGCCATAATATCATCTTCTCTAATGGCCGAGTAGAATTCCATTGTATATATGTACCAAAGCTTTTCTATCCACTCATCGAGTGAGGGGCATCTGGGTTGGTTCCATAATCTAGCTACAGTAAATTGAGCTGCTATAAACCTTGAGGAAGCCACATCACTATAATATGCTGATTCTAACTCTTTTGGGAAAACACCCAAGAGTGGGATAGCTGGATCATAAGGTTGTTCCATCCTTAATTTTTTGAGGATTCTCCATACTGCTTTCCATAGTGGCTGAACCAGTTTGCAGTCCCACCAGCAGTGTGACAGTGTTCCTCTTTTCCCACAGCCCCTCCAGCATCTGTTGTTGTTTCTATTCTTCATTTTTGCCACTCTAACAGGAGTGAGGTGGTATATCATTGAAGTTTTGATTTGCATTTCCCTTATAGCTAATGATGTAGAGTATTTTCTCATGTATTTATGGGCTTTCTGTAATTCCACTGGAGAGAAGTTCCTTTTGAGTTCTTTAGCCCATTTATTGATTGGATTATTTGTGAGTTTGGAGTTTAGTTTCTTTAGTCCCTTGTATATTCTGGATATTAGCTCTCTTTCTGAGGTATAGCAGGCAAAGGTTTTCTTCCATTCTGTAGGTTCTCTCTTGATGCTCTTGACTAGATCTTTAGCTGTGCAGAAACTTTTTAGTTTAATTGTATCCCATTCATTTATTCTTGATTTTACAGCTCGAGTTTTGTTAAGGAAGTAGCTGCTGACTCCTATATGCTGTAGTGATGACCCTACTTCTTTTTCTAGTAAGTTTAAAGTTGTTGGCTTAATATCCAGGTCTTTGATCCATTTTGATTTAATTTTTGTGCAGGGTGAAAGATAAGGATCCAGCTTCAGTTGTCTGCAAATGGCTGTCCAGTTTGTCCAACACCATTTGTTGAACAGGCTATCTATCTTCCACACTATGCTTTTGCCCCCTTTATCAAATATCAAATAGTTAAATATATGGAGTTTCGTCTCAGGATCTTCTATTCTGTTCCACTGATCTTTGGTTCTGTTTTGATTCCAATACCATGCCGTTTTTACTACTACAGCTCTGTAGTATAATTTCAGGTCAGGGATTGAGATACCCCCTATTTCTTCCTTGCTATAGAGTAATGTTTTGCTAGTCTGGGTCTCCTGTTATTCTACATGAATTTGAGATTTGCTTTTTCTGTATCTGTGAAGAATGCCATATGTATCTTGATGGGGATTGCATTGAATCTGTATAGGGCTTGGGATAGAATGGCCATCTTTATTATATTGATTGTGCCTAACCATGAGCATGGAATGTTTTTCCATCTACTCAGGTCTTCTGTAATTTCTTTTTTTAGTGTTTGATAGTTTTCTTTGTAGAGGTCCTTAACATCCTTTGTAAGATTAATGCCCAAGTATTTCATTTTTTTGGAAGTGATGGTGAATGGGAGAGATTTCCTGATTTCTTCTTCTGTGGATTTGTTGCCAGAGTAAAGAAACGCTAGTGATTTACTGGAGTTGATCTTGTAGCCAGCTACTTCGCTGAAAACACCTATAAGCTCTAGGAGTTTTCTGGCTGATGTTAGTGGGTCTTCTAGGTATAGAATCATGTCGTCTGCAAATAGAGATAACTTAACTTCCTCTTTTCCTATACGAATACATTTGGTTTCCTTGTCTTGCCTGATAACTCTGGCAAGGGTTACAAGAACTATATTGAACTATATTGACAGCCTTGTGTATTACTCGAATTCAGTGGAAATGCTTTCAGTTTTTCTCCATTGAGGATAATGTTGGCTGTGGGTCTGTCGTAAATGGATCTGACATAGTTAAAATATCTTCCCTTGATCCCTATCTTTTCCAAAGTTTTGAGCATAAAGTGGTGTTGAATTTTATCAAATGCCTTCTCTGCAGCAATTGAGATGATCATATGACTTTTGTTTTTAATTCTATTTATGTGGTGAATTACATTTATTGATTTGCATATGTTGAACCAGCCTTGTTTTCCTGGAACAAAGCCCACTTGATCATAATGTATTATCTTTTTAATGTGCTTTTGTATCTGATTAGCTAAAATTTTATTAAGGATTTTTGCATCAATGTTCATCAGGGAAATTGGTCTGTAGTTTTATTTCCTTTATGTGTCTTTGTTCGGCTTTGGAATCAGTGTAATGTTTGCTTCATAAGAAGTGTTTGGGAGTGTTCCCTCTCTATCAATTTCCTGGAAGAGCTTGTAGAGGATCGGTGTTAGTTCTTCTGTGAAGGCTTGGTAGAATTCTGCCATATATCCATCTGGACCTGGGCTTTTCTTTTTTGGGAGAGCTTTGATTGCTGCTTCAATTTCTCTTTCTGTGATAGGTTGGTTCAGGTTTTCAATATCCTTCTGTGTTAAAGAGGGGATGTCGTGTGTGTCCAAAAACCTGTTGAAGTCCTCGAGGTTATCAAATTTAGCAGAGTATAAGTTTTCAAAATAGGTTCTGATAATCTTCTGTATCTTGGATGCGTCTGAGGTGATATCCCCATTTTGCTCTCTGATTTTGTTGATTTGCTTCATTTAGTTCTTCCTTTTGGTGAGGTTGGCAAAGGGGTCTTTCGATTTTGTTGACTTTTTCAAAGAATCAACTCTTAGTTTTGTTAATAGATTGAATAGTCTTTTTGTTCTCAATTTCGTTGATTTCAGCTCTGATTTTGGTAATTTCCTGTCTTCTGTTAGATTTAGGGTTGTACTGCTCCTCCTTTTGTAGTTGTTTGAGTTGAAGCATAAGGCTATTAATCTGATCTCTTTCTAGATTTTTGATGTATGCACGCTATAAATTTACCTCTTAAGAAAGCCTTCATACTGTCCCAGAGGTTTTGGTTTGTTGTTTCCTCATTCTCGTTTATTTCCAAAAACTTCTTAATCTCTTCTCATTTCCTCTTTTATCCATCCTTCATTTCAGAGGTAATTATTCAATTTCCAAGTATTTGAATAGTTTCTGTTGTTTCTCTTGTTTTTGATTGCTAAGATCATAGCATGATGATCTGAATACATGGGACTATAACCACTTTTTTATATTTGCTAAGATTATCCCAGTGAACTAGGATGTGGTCTATTTTAGAGAAGGATCCATGTGCTGCTGAGAAAAAGGTAAATTCAGCTGTTTTAGGATGGAATATTCTGTAAATGTCTGTTAAGCTTGATTGATGAATAGAGTAGATCAGATTGGAGATGGTTTTATTGATTTTTTGTTTTGATGATCTGTCTAGAGTTGATAACGGTGTGTTGAAGTCCTCCAGGATTATTGTGTTGAGATCAATGAGGGGATTAATGTCCTTAAGTATGTTTTCAATATATTTTGGGGGTTGTATTTGGGGGGCATAAATGTTGATTATCGTTATATCTGCTTGGTGAACTATCCCTTTTAATATGATAAAGTGACCCTCTTTGTCTTTTCTGACTAGTTTTAGTTGGAAATTAATTATGTCAGAAATTAGAATCGCCACTCCAGCTTCCTTTTATGGGCCACAGGCCTGGTAGATGTTTTGCCATCCTTTCACTTTCAGCCTGTGTCTATTTTTGAGTGTCAAATGTGTCTCTTCCAGGCAACATATTGTTGGATTTTGTTTTTTGATCCAGTGGGTCAGTCTGTGTCTTTTAATTGGGGCATTGAGACCATTCACATTCAAAGATAGAATAGATATGGGAGGCTGATTCACAGACTTTGAACCGATTACAGAGTTTTAAGTCATCTTGAAAGTCAGTTTTTGTGTAGTATGATTATTGACTCACCCTTGTTTAAGGATTTAGCATATCATTGGCATTATCTTCTGAATGTAGAATATCTTTGAGAATGTTCTGTAGATCAGGATTTGTGTTCATGTATCTTGCTAGCTTGAGTTTATCATTGAATTATTTAATTCCCCCTTCACATTTGAAGCTGAATTTTGCAAGATATATTATCTTTGGTTGAAAGTTGTTATTTTGTAACACTTGAAAGATATTGTTCCAAGCTCTTCTGGCCTTCATTATTTGCTGTGAAAAATCCATAGTGATCCAAATTGGTTTGCCTTTGAATGTGATTTGGGGCTTTTCTCTAGCAGCTTTAAAATTCTCTCTTTAATTTCTCTGTTATTCAATTTGTAAATGATATGTCTTGGTGAATTTCTCCATTGATTAGGTCTATTTGGTGTTCTATAAGCATCTTGGATGTGGTA
>PVKS010025220.1:0-30124 GCA_004027875.1 Aplodontia rufa
TATATCATGGATTTTTGCTCAGCAATTAGAAACAATGATATTGCAGCCTTTGAAGGTAAATGGAAGGCTATGGAAGAAATTATGCTGAGTAAAATCATTATTAGTGACACAGCAAAATCGATGTTCATAGCAGCTCAATTTACAATAGTTAAATTATGGAAACAGCCCAGATGTCCTTCACTGGATGAATGGATCCAAAAACTGTGCTACATATATATCATGGATTTTTGCTCAGCAATTAGAAACAATGATATTGCAGCCTTTGAAGGTAAATGGAAGGCTATGGAAGAAATTATGCTGAGTAAAATCAGCTTAACCCAGAGAACCAAGGGTCGAATGCCTTCACTCATCTGTGGAGGCTGGAACTAGACCCTGGCCATTGAGAAAGGAGGTCTATTATCATGTTTTAAATCCGGATAAGGTGTAATGACATACAACCTAAGGCATTTGCAGAGATGTATTGGGAGGGAGGCAGTGGATAAGGGTGGGTAACTGGCGAGGCTCTTGGGGGTAAATCTAATTTTCAGAATTTATATGTATTATATTATTTCCTTAGAAGCTTGTTTGATCAACAAATCAATTTCTGAATTAAAAAATTAAGCTTAAAAAATGAAAAAAGATGAGACATCTCAAAAAAGTGTTTCTCTAGTCATCCAGCATGCTGTTGAGAGGTAAGACCTTCATTCTATGTTCTTGAGTGTGAAATTTGACATCAGTTAGAGCCCTGCAGCGGACACTGTGTGAGGAATGTCAGTTCAGAACAAGTGTGAACTGACAATGTCCTGTACTTCCTTACCACTTGTCATTGAACAGGGAACAGTAGATTATATAATTTTAGAGCATTTTTTTCAGGGCAAGTTTTTTTCAACCGTAAGTACTTATTATGCATTTGAATGGATTTATTGATTGATTTATCCAATAAATACAGTTAATTTATTGTGCTAGGCTTTGGGGACCCAATTCATGAAATCCTGATTTTGGGGACCTTTGATTCTATTGTCCCCAAAATGGGACAGTTAATAAATAATTACATGATGGCATGTCTGTCTGGGCTCAGCACTGTGCAACTGGACAGCATGGTTCAGGGGAGGCTGCTGGGCAGGGGCAGCCATTAGATACTGGAAGCCCAGTGAGGTGATGAGTGAGCCCCATGGAGTGGTGGCAAAGCCAGCACTCAGGAAGAAAGGGCAGTGGAATCCCAAGACAGGGTTGAGGTGGCCAATGGAACATGATGGTCTCAGAAACGCCTGTGTCTACTGGTGACCATGCTCGCTCTCCCTGCCCTCCTTCAAAGGTTTCTGGGTGATTATGCCTTCTGTGTGTCACCCACAGAGAAGATGTCATCCTCTCCAGTGAGCATGGGCCAATTCTGTGCTCAGAGTCAGCTCCATCCACCTGCGGGAGGTAAGGGCATTGGTGTCTTTGTCTGCTTGGAAAAAAACATTTCCTTTAATAGCTGTTTAAATTTGAGTGCCCCATTGTGAGATTTGGAGTGTATCTCCTGTCAGGGTGGGCTATGGGGTCAGGTTCCCAGGAGTGAGTCACTGGGGATGGTGTCTCAGGAGGAGGGACTGGAAGCCGAGGGGCAGCTTGGCACTAGCAACATGGACTCTCCCTTCTGCGTCTTCTGAGCAGTTCATTCAACAGCCACACAACAGGCCCTGTCCCCAGAGGGTGTCAGGTGGAGGCCTGCTAATGGAGTTTTCTCCCTTCCTGTTCTTAGTTTTTGAATCTCCATGAGGGACTTTGCATTCATCCACACGAAGGTTAACCTTTTGTGAAGTGACCAGCATTTCGACATGGGAAAAACATGACTCCACTTTTTATCTATTTTCCTGTTGTTTCGGAACATCTGAATTCCTTCTTTTGTCAATTGTCTCTTCATGTTCCATGGCCTGCTTTTCTCCTGGGAGATTCTTTTTCCTGCTGTATGAAAAGAATCCATCTTTTGGGCTGCAGGAGAACAATCAGAATTTCTTAAATTACCTGTTTTCAACAGTTGTGCTGCAGTTCTCTGTGCAATCACTGACCCTCTATAGTTGTATTTTTAGATATTTTGGAGGAGGCAGTTTTATAATTTCCTTCATGATGTTTTATAATTTCCTTCAATGATATTTCTGTATTTTCTTGAATGCATTTTGGAATCCAGCCCCTGGAAATGTATCTATTTCATCAAGACACTAAAATCTGTTAGTTCAGCAGAAGCGACTAGATTCATACATCAGGAAGAGGTGAAGGAAGCATTATTTTTACAACTGTGTGCAATATTCTTAACCTACATCCCAATACAGCAGAAATAATAATAATAACAATCCAATCTGGTCAAGTCAGTGCTTTCTGGTAACCTTTGGTTTACTTTTAGTTTAAGACTGTATTTCTCAGGCAGATGTTTATCTCAATACAGGTATTGCTATTTCCAGGCATTGTCCTATTGTAGTAATTCTCTGCTGTTGCCTGGAAGACTCTTCAGCATCTCCCTAATGGACCCAAAGAAGCAGGAAGAAGGGAGAAAGGCTTTTATATGTTCACAGAAAGGGGCCCTCTGTGTGTGGTGAAGGCCCCTCTGCCTCATCTAATGTCTCACGAGAGACATCCCCCATATAGCTTTGTCACTGGGAAAGTCACTGCAGTCAAGAGGACTGGGCAGGTCCTTACCTTGAAGTCCAGTGTAAATGATTCTTTAAATGCCAGGTGTATGAGCCTAGGGATATACCTCTGTGGTGGACCACTTGGCTAATATGCACAAGGCCCTGGGTTGGATCCTCAGCATGCAAAACAGACAAAACAAACAAAACTCCTTGGCTACTGGGGAGTGCTGTCATGCAGTGGATGTCAATACTTCACGACTGTGAGGAATCATATAAAGCTTGTATTGTAAAATGGCCCCTTGGGACCTACTTCTATGAATTTACACTGTACCCTGGACCAAAGAGAAATTTAGGTATCCCCGACTAGCCCCTAGCTCTGTAGGCTTCACCCAGCATTGGTCTCCTTCACCCAAGCTGTACTTATGCGCAGCCCTTTCATGTCCATTTGGCTCAGGTCTTATGTGAGATGGGCATATCTATGCCATATGGGAGGGATTTCTGAGTCCTCCGGTTTGGGCCCTTATTAAATTTCCACAGGCTGCCATAACATACAAGTTACTATAAACTGGGTGGCTGAAACCAATGCAAATTTAGTCTCCCATGATTCTGGAAGCTAGAAGACCAAATTCAAGTGTGGGTAGGGTCAAACTTCCTTTGAGGAAAGAATTGTATAAAGAGCACATAGAATTTTATGTTACCCTGAAATTCATATTTTACTGCTATCTTAAGCTGTAGATAATTACACATGTAGATAGTATTCTTGGGATTTTTTAGTTGCCCTCGTATTTATTCCCCAAAGTTATATACTTGCGTATTTTCATGCTAATCATGTTGTTTAGTGATTTAATTCTGTGCTATCGTTATGCTTTCGGGTAAGCCTACTCTTAGATCTGTCAGTTGCTCTATTTTCTATTTTTTCCTTTCCTTTCTTCCTTCCTTTATTTTTGATCCTGGCAGATGTTAGACAAGTGCTCTACCACCAAGCTACATACCAGACCAGCCTTTTTCCCTAACTCACTAAAATTTTAGTTTCAAAATTCTTCATTTTTTGTGCCTTTAAGTAATATTTCTGAGATAAAATTCTGGTTCATTCATTTAGAGTCATTCTTGCTTTCAAATCAGAAAAGCACTATGGTGATTATGATTTTTCTCTGAATGTAACTTTGGTCACTCTAAATTTTGCTATGTAGTATTTATTTTCCATATACAAATACTATTTTAACTAATATAATTGTGTACCACACATCTTCTATTTCAGGAACTATTCTTGTTTTGTAACAATTTACTTAATTGTGTTAAAATATTTGGATTTATATTAAGCTTTATCAATTTTCTTTTTATTACCTATTTTTATAAAATACACTTTATATCTGTTATTTTCTTTCTCCACCAGTTGGAATATTTCTTTAAGATTTTTTTTTCAGGATAGAACATTTGGGGACATAATTTCAATTTTTCTACATATCTAAATCTTCTTGTTGGCTTCAAATAATTTAAGAAAACATATCAAAATGTTTTTGCATCAAAACTCTACAACTGTTTTTCCATCTTCTTCTGACTCAATTTAAAGAGAATAATTATGATGTCAATACAGTTGTTTTCTTTCTCTGTAACCTTTAAATGACCTGTGTGTGACTTTTCATTGACTTGACTTAAAGAATATAAAACTTGTAGAGATCTTTTACTTCCTTGGTTAGATTAATTCCCAGGTATTTTATTTTATTGAGGTTATTGTGAATGGGATGGTTTTCCTGATTTCATCCTTGACTGAATCATGCCCAGGATGCACCTGGGGTGCAAAGCATACTCATATGGATATTTAAAGACTGAGGAAACACATTGGAGAGTGTGGCAATAAACTTGGCTATCTTTGCATCTTGCAACCTTCCAGATCTCTGAAATTATTCCCATCCTTTGTAACCAATGCATTCTGACTAATCAGGTCATGAAATAGCCTGTTTTTTTAAAAAGCTTCCTTCCAGGTTGACTTGCCATTGACTTTATCCTCCTTGGGTGAATGCTTTATGGTCATGCTCCTATGTTGCTTTCTTTCCCAATATCCATCTATCTTCTACTATGAACATTGCATTAAATTAAGAAATGATTTCAAATTGTACAAATTTCTTTCCATAAATGCATTAATTTTTAGGGATTTTCTCCAAATGCAAGGAATCACATGAGCAAGAAATGAAAATGACAGATCTCTTTGCAGGAAGCTCTTGGGATGGTTATTGTTTGGTCCTTCTTTTTCACTCCATCCTTAGGGTTATGCATAGATGAGATATTGGACATATTCTTGGTCCCAAAAGTGATAAATCCTCTCTAATGTTGATATTGTGCCACAATATTCACGATGTTTTTATTGGACACAATCTTGTGAAGTTACATGTTTTTGAAATTGTCTTTTACAACAAACTACTCATCCATGTGAAATCCAAGTGTTTAAAAAATGAGATATTTCCCAAAATCCTGCACAGAAGGATCAACCACTGCTGCTATTTTTCTTTTCATAAGACCATCACATTTTCCTGTTAGGGGAGTTCACAAGCAGCATCATTCGATTACAAAGTTATGAGGATTAATGCCATGATTACAGATGTTCCATTTGGGAAGGCAGAAGGAACCACCATACCCAAACCAGAAATCCCATATTCAGAATCATCACGACTCACAAGCCATTGCTAATCTTTCCCCCTGACCCTTCCATCAAGACAAAGGCAAGAATTACAGAGTTCAAATAGATATGAAAGATGCGTGGTTCATAACCAAATTACTGCCAAATTGGCATTGACACATATGCACATTCCCATCATCTATGTGGGATGCTAATCAAATTTTTGAGCCAGCAACATCAGATCTGTTATTTGGGATGCTAAGTTGACCAACTTATATTCAAGAAATATCTTGAGCATTTTCCCTAGATGCTTGAAAATTGAGGATTTGGGCAGTGAAAGGGAGACAGTGAATATGTATCCATATTGGACTAGAAATAGCTGCTAGTGTGAGGAATCTCATTTTGAACAAATCCCCTATCAAACTTGAATGTGCTGTTCCATCACAAATCAGAAACCTGTATCAAATCAAAACAGTTTGACAAGAAAACAAGCAAAACTCCAAATGAGGTAAACCACTTTTTGTTTCTAGTGATAAAACCATTACTTCCCACCTTTAAAAAAGTTTTTATTTTGAAATAATTATAGTTATGAAGAGTCTTCATCCAGTTTCCCCTAATGGTGACTTTTATATAAATATCAATGCAATATCAAGATTCTGAAGTTGAGTTTAGTATAATGTCATTAAATAGACTTCAGAGTTTCTTTGGTTTTCAGCATTTTGCTTGCATTTGTGTGTGTGTACAGTATAGACCTATGTGATCTGATCCCATGTATAGATTCATGTATTCGCTACCACATTCAGATAAAGAATCATAACTGCACATAGACGGACTTCCTCAAATTATGTATATTGGCATAGCTCCTCTTACCCATCCAGTTATATGATCTCCTGACAACCATTACTTTGTTCTCTCCCTTTATAATTATGTCATTTCTAAAATATCCACAGGGCATAAGGTAAAAGTCCAATTTCATTTCATTTGACTTTTATCTTACATCATAAGCAAAAACCAACTCAAAAGGGCTCAAAAACTTGAATATAAAACCTGAAATTGTAAAGCTACTAGAAGAAAACATGGTAAACACTTCATGTCATTGATTTGGGCAAGGATTTCTTGGACGTGACAGCAAAAGCAGAAATAGACAAATGGAATTGTGTCACACTTAAAGGCTTCAGCACAGAGAAAGAAACAGCAGAGTACAGAGGCAACCTGTAGAAGGGGAAAAAACAGTTTCAAATCATAAATCTTACAAGAGGTTAATTTCCAGAATATGTAAGAAATGCCTACAAGGAAATAGTAAACAAAATAAAACCAAAAACCAACCCCCTGCAAAAACAGTAAAAACCCAAATAACCCAATTTTTAAAAATGAGTAAGAGACCTGAATATATATTTCTCCAAAGATATACATATAGCCAATTGGTATATGAAAAGGTGTTCAACATTGTTAATTATCATGGAACTACAAATCAAAACCACAATGAAATATCATCTCACACTTATTAAAATGGCTAATATTTTTTTAAAACAGTGCATGTTAGATGTGAAGAAATTGTAACCCTGTACACTGTTAGTGGGAATGTAAAGTGGTGATAATATTAGAGAAAATAGTCTGCTAGATCCTCAAGAAATTAAAAAACAGTGCAGTTGCATGATCCAGAATCTCCTTTCTGAGGGTAATTCTGAAATAATTTGAATTGGGATCTCAAAGACATGTGTACTTACATGTTCATTACAGCATTATTTACAGTAATCAAGATATGATAATAACTTAAGTATCCACAGATGAATGAATGGATAAAGATAATGTGGTTATATTACTACTGAGAAAGAAGGAGATTGATCTTTGTCCTAAAACGGTCATTTTCCCAATTGGACAGTGCATATCTCAGGCTTTTGGCTCCATCATGATGGGCAATGGTTTCCTCCTATGTAGGGGCAGGGCTTACCCCAGGTCCTCTTCAGCTTTGCTTGCTTGGCTTTCCACTGCTCCTGGTGGTCAGAACACAGGGGAGTAGAGCCACCTTCCATGGCTTGGGGGATGGGCAGCCTGTGACTATCCTGGGACCACATGAAACACAGACAGAAAAGAAATAAAAAGATGAAACTCATGCCATATGTGACAGCATGGATGAAGCTGGAGTACGTTATACTGAATGAAATAAATCAGTCCCAGAAGGACTAACATCGCATGATTCCCCTTGTAGCAGGTACCTAAGACAATCAAAATCACACCAACAAAAGAAGAATAGAGGCTGCCAAGGCTTGAGAAGAGGGGAAAAGGGACATTTGCAAAATTTTCAATTTTTTTAAAATTATTTTTTATTTTATTCAGAAATTGATTTGTTGAACAATCAAACAAACTTCTAAGGAAATAATACAATATATATATAAATTCTGAAAATTAGATTTACCCCCAAGAGCCCCACCCCCAATTACCCACCCTCATCCCCACCCTTCCCAATATATCTCTACAAATGCTTTGGGTTGTTATGTCATTACACCTTATCTGGATTTAAAACATGATAATAGACCTCCTTTCTCAAAGGCTAGGGTCTAGTACCAGCCTCCACAGATGAGTGAAGGCATTCGACCCTTGGTTCTCTGGGTTATGCTGATTTTACTCAGCACAATTTCTTCCATAGCCACCCATTTACCTTCAAAGGCTGCAATATCATTGTTTCTAATTGCTGAGTAAAACTTCATGATATATATGTAGCACAGTTTTTGAATCCATTCATTCATTGAGGGACATCTGGGCTGTTTCCATAATTTAGCTATTGTAAATTGAGCTGCTATGAACATCGATTTTGCTGTGTCACTAATAATGTGCTGATTCTAAATCCCCTGTAAAAATACCCAGGAGAGGAATAGCAGGATCATATGGTGGGCTCATATCTAGTTTTTTGAGGATTCTCCACATTGTTTTCCAGAGGGGCTGTACCAGTCTGCAGTTCCACCAACAGTGTGCTAGTGTGCCCATCTCTCCACAGTCCCTCCAGCATCTATTATTGTTTCTTTCCTTCATTTTTGCCAATCTGACTGGCATGAGGTGTTATCTTAATGTAGTTTTCATTTGCATTTCTCTGATTACTAGTGATGTAGAGCACTTTCTCATGTACTCATTTGCTTGATCGATGTCCTCTGTTGAGGAGTTTCTATTTAGCTCTTTGGCCCATTTATTGATTGGGTTCAATTTTGGAAGACACATAAATCCTACATATCTGCTGTAAAACACACCATCTCCTGTTGATAACGCTTGCCACAAAAGTGAAAGCAAAACTGTTTCCCTATTCAATCATTTATCTATCTCAGTATGAACTTTTGTAGATATTTTTATTATAGTTATTATATTATAGTTTAGGTTGTTAAATACTCTTTATTCATTTTGTTGCCCAAATTGTTCCATATCTGACTTTTGGGAGCTCTTTCAGTTGTCTCTTCTGTCCCTCTAACAAGTTTTTTTTTTTTTTGAGCAATTTTAGTCACTAAAAGATGCTCCAGGTTAACTTTGCATAGTTTCTACTACAGACATAAATTGACTAACCCACCAAGGAGGCCTGGTTCCTTTTACTGGACATGATATGTAACAGGGTCTGGGTGTTAGATATGCCTATTGGTACAGTTGGCTTTGAAAAATGCACAGATTCATGTATCCATAAATATATACTACTAGTATTCCATGATCCTAAAGTAATCCACTGTACTTGCACTATTTTCCTTACCTCCCTGTTTCCTTCAAGTTCTGGCCATCGTTGATCTTTAGTCTGTTTAAGTTTTGCATTTTCTGAAATGTCATATACTTGCAATAACATAGTATGTGGCTTTTGAGGGTGACTTCTTTCAACCTAGTGACTTCTTTGACTTAAGAACATATATTAAAGATTCATTCATGCTGCTTCTTTTCTCATTGAATAACATTTTATTGTGAATTTACACCACCGTTTGTTTATACATTTAGCTATTGAAAGACATGGTTTCTTCCATTTTTAATGATTATGAACAAAGCTTTTATAAACATTAATGTGCAGGTTTTTAATGTGGTGATATGTTTTTAAATCAATTGAGTAAATATTTAGGCTTACGATTGCTAACTTGTGTGACTATGTTTGACTTGTAAAAATTTGCCTTGTCACTTGGCGATGTCATTTTATATTCCCACTAATAATGGATGGAATTCATTTGGGGTTCAACTGACATCCTGTTGTTTTCTATATCCTTACCAGCAGTTTGTATTGTCAGATTTTGGATCTTAGCTATTCTAATATTTCACTGTTATTTTTAATTTGAAATTTTAAATTCCTTAGTGAGAACGTTGGACATCTTTTAGGATATGGTTTCCTATCTGTACATCTTCTTCATCGGGGTACCTAGATCTTTTGCCCATTCTTAATTGAGTTGTTTATTTTCTTATTGTTGAATTTTAAGGGTTCTTTGCAAATTTTGGATGCAAGTTTTTTATCAGATATGAGCATTGCAAATTTTTCATCAAGCCTTTGACATGCCTTATGATTCTTTTAGTAGTGTCTTTCAAAGAGTTGATATTAATTTTAATGAAGTTTCAATTTATCACATTTGGTTCATTCATTATTCTTTTGGTATATCACAAATCTTGTCACTAAATATAACTAGGATTTTTTTCTGTTTTCTCCCAAAGGTTTAATGGTTTTTGTTTTTTGTTGGCTTGTTTGTTTTCATAGAAGGACACTGATCCATTCTAAGATAGTTTTGCTAAGTTCTGTACTTATGTGTTGCGATTCTGTTGTCAGAGCCGCATTTATTGAAGACTCCCCTTTATCAATTGAATTTCCTTTGCTCCTTTGCCAAAGGCCAATTGACTGCATTTAAGTAGGTCTATTTCTGGGGTGTCTATTTTGTTTCATTCATTTATGTTCTCATCACTTCACCAATACTATGCTGTCTTGATTATCGTAGCTTTATAACAGTTTTTGAAATTGGATCATGTGATTTATTCAACTTCTTCATTTTTATCATTGTGTTGGCTATTATAGGCCTTTGCTTTTCAAAATAAACTTTAGAATCAGATTGTCATATTCACAAAATATTTTGGTAGGATTTTCATTGGTAATCTATAAGATCAAGTTGGAAAGAATTGATGTCTTGATGCATTGTTTTCCCATCTATGCACAGGAAATCTTTATATCTTGCTTGATTTCTCCCTTTGGAGTTTTGAAATTTCTTCCACATAAAATCTTTGATTATTTTATAAAATTTATACTTAATTATTTCATTTTTGGATTACAATTTTTTATTAGTTTATTTTAAATTCTAATTGTTTGCCATTTGTTTATAAAATATCAACTTTTGTATGTTAACCTCACATCCTCTGAGTTTGCTGTAGTCTGTTTGTTAATTCCAGGAGTTTTCTTGTTGTTGATGCTGATTTACTGATTTAGATGTTTCATATAGCTATGTTATTTATTTAAATTTTAAATTTCTGGCTTTTCAAACTGTGTACCTTTCATTTTCTTTTCGGATCTCCTTCAGCATGATGTTGAGCAGGAGAGATGAGAAGAAAACATTCTTGTTTTATCTTCAGTGTCTTTTGGGTGGAAAGGATTCTGGTTTCTTGCCATTAAGTGTTCACTGCAGGCTTTTCTAGGTGTTACTTACTAACATGAGTGCATCCCCCCTCTATTTCTAGTTTCATTTAAATTTTTTTATAATGGATGGGTATTAGATTTTGTAAGCTGCATTTTCTGCACAAACAGATGAATCGTATGATTTTTCCCTTAGCATGTTTACATGGTAGAACACTAAGTTTTGAAGTTGAGCTAGCTTTGCACAACTAGAATAAATTCCACTGAGTTATGGAGCATCACTTTTTTGTGCATTACTGAATGTTATGCGTGAATTTTCTTTGAAGTGTTTTTGCATCTATACTCATGAGAGATATTGGTCTAGAGTTTTCTTTTAATGTTTTTGCCTTAGTTTGGTATTTTGGTATTAGGGTAATGATGGCACCATAGAATAAATTGAAAAGTATTCCCTCTGCTTCTATTTTCTGGAAGAGATTGTGGAGAGTTTGTAGTATTTCTTTCTTAATTATTTGGTAAATTTCTCTGGGTTTAATGTTCTCCTTTTCAGAAAAGTTTAATTTTTACTCAGTTTTTTAAAAATAGAATTGCCTAGTTAGGTAACCTATTTAATGTTGAGTGAGTTTGGATACTTTGTATCTTTCAAGGTATTGGTCCATTTAGTCTAAATTACCAAATTGGTGGGATAGAGTTATTCACAGTGTGCCCGACTGCCCTTTAATGCCCATTAGGCCATCCGTGATGATATTTCTTTCATTTGTGATGTTGGCAATCTACATTCTTTCCTTTTTTTCTTAGTTAGCCTGGCTAAGGGCTTAATGATTTAAATTAATTTTCTATTTAAATAAGAACTTTTGGTCTTATTGATTTATTCCATTTTTTGTTTGAATTTCACTTATTTCTGCTATAATTTTCCTTTTTGTTTTCCCTCTGCTCCCATTAGGCTTACAATGTTCTCCTTTTCTAGTTCCCCAATTGCGATGTTAGATTAATTCCCCTGTGATTCCTTCTTTGACTTATGTGCTTTTTAGAAGTGTGTGGTTCAGTCTTAAAATATTTGTGGATTCTCCAATGTGATTTCTATTATTGATGTCTAATTTAATTCCATTTTTGTTTGAGAATGTATTTTACATGATTTGTATTTTGTTACATTTGTTCAAAAGTGTCTTACGACTCTATATTTGTTTATTTTTGAAGGATAAGTTCACTGGATACAGAATTCTGGTTGATGGATATTTATTTCTTTTAACACTTTAAGTATTTCATTTTATTTTCTTCTTCCTTGCATGGCTTCTAATAAGACAGCAATGTGATTCCTGTCCTGGTCCCTGTGTTGGTAAGATTTATTGTAAAGATTTTCTCTTTGCCTTTGGATTTTCATAGTTTAAATATGTTGTAGATTTTTTGTAGTTACCTCATTTGGTTTTTCTGAGCTATTTCTGGCTTGGTGTCTGTTAATTGACAAGTAAATTTTGCACATATTTATGGTGTACAACAAGTTCTTATATACATATATGTTATGGAACAGTTAAGTTACGCTGCTTAACTTAGTTAAGCTGTTTAACCCATGCATTACTTCATATGTGTGTGTGTGTGTGTGTTGAGAACACCTAAAATCTGTTCTCAGCAATTTTTACATATACAATAAATTGTTAACTATATTCAACATGATGTATAATAGACTTCTTTAACTAATTTCTTCTATCTTAATGAATTCAACTGAAAGTTTGCATCCTTTGACAGACATCTCCCCATTTCCCCAACCCTCTATCTCTGAAAACCACCATCTACTTTCTACTTCTATGAGTTCAACTTTTTTTAGATTTCATAAATAAGATCAGTATCTATCTTTTAATGCCTGGCTATTTTTTCACTTAATATGAGCTCCAGTCCCATTCAAGTTACTTACCACAAATGATGCAAATTCATTTTTATGGCTAAATAGTATTCCATTGTGTATACATGCCACATTTTTCTTATCCTTTTATCCACTGATGTATATTCAGATTGAACTTAGCTATTGTGAATAATGTTGCCGTAAACATGGAAGATAAGCTCTCTTCAACAAGCTAATTTCAGTTCCCTTGGATATATACTCCGTAGTGGAATTGCCACATTATATGGTAGTTGTGTTTTTAGTTTTTTGGAGAACATCCATACTGTTTTCCACAATAACTGTATGCATCTAATCTCACCAATACTGTACAAGTGTTCCCTTTTGTCCTTATCTTCTCCAAGAACTACTATTCTTTTCAATAATAGCCATTCTGACAGATATGAAGTGATATCTCACTGGGTTTTAATTTGCACTTACCTGCTGATTAGTCATGTTGAGCATTTCTTTCATAGACCATTGTCCATTTGTGTATAGTCTCAGAAATGTCTATTCAATTCATTTGCCCAGTTTTTAAGTGGGTTATTTTGAGTGCTATTCAGTTGTTTGTGTGTCTTACATGTTTCCTATATTAAGTTTTTAGATGCATGATTAGCAAATATTTTCTTAGGTTGTCTTTTCACTTTGTTTATTGTTTCCTTGTCTGTATAGAAGCTTTTACTTTGATTCAATCCACTTGTTTGTTTTTGTGTCTGTGTTTTCAGGAGTAACACCCAAGAAATCATTGTCCAGACCAATGGAGCTTTTTTTCATGTGTTTTATTCAGGTAATTCTAATAGCTTCAGGTCTTACACTTAAGTTTTTAATTCATTTTGAGTTGATTCTTGTACATGGTGCGAGGTGGGGATTGAATTTTATTTGTCTACATGTGGATATACAGTTTTCCCAGCACTATGTACTGAAGCAATTGTCCTTTCCCTATTGTGTGCTTTTGGCACATTTGTCAAAAATCCATTGACCACACGTGTGGTTTATTTCTAAGCTTTTTATTCTGTTGGTATATGTGTCTTTTCTATGCCATTCTCAAGTTGTTTTGATTACTCTCACTTTGTACTAGATTTTGAGATCAGTTAGTGAGATGCCTCCAGCTTTGTCCTTTTTCTTCAAGATTGCTTTGGCTATTCCAGGTCTTTTGTGGTTACATCACATTTTAGGATTTCTTCTTTCTATTTCTGTGAGAAAACGTCATTGGAATTTTGATTGGTATTGCATTGAATCTAAATCACTTTAAGTACAATGAAAATTTTAACAAAATTTCTTCCCAGGTGTCAATATGAGATACCATTTCATTTATTTGTGTTTTCAATGTTATAGCTTTTAGTGTGCAAATATTTCATCGTCTTGGGAAAATTTATTCCTGAGTATTGTATTTTTTGTAACTATTATAAATGAGATAATTTTCTTGAGTTTTCAATAGTTTGTTTTAAGTGTACAGAAGTGCTACTGATTTTTAAATGTTGATTTTGTATCCTGCAACTTTACTGAATTTATACTAACAAGGATTTTGGCAGATCCCTTTGGGTTTTCTGTGTAAAATATGACAACATCTGCAAATATAGACTTTTCCTTTTCTGAATTGGATGCCTTTTATTTCTTTTTCTTGCTTAATTGCTTTGACTTGGACTTCCAAGCTCTGATTGAATAGAAGTGTCAAGAGTGAGTGTGCTTGTATTACTCATGATCTTAGAGTAAAAGCTTTCAACTTTCCTTCATTTAACGTGATATTAGCTTTGGGCCCCATGTTTATAGGTCTGCCATTAATTTTGAAATTTTCATTAATTATTTATTTCAATATTTCTATTCTTCTCTCCCTTTCTTGGAATATTTCAATCTGGTGCAAATGACACCTTTTAAAAATTTTGCATGCTTCTTGGATGTTTTACTACCCCTACCCCTTGACCTTCAACTTTTCTTTGCATTCCAGTTTTGGGAGTTTCTATTGACGTGTTCAGGTCCACTGTTTTTTTCCCTCAGCTGTGTCCTGCTGACTAATGAACTCATAAAAGGGATTCTTCATTGATGTTATACTACTTTTGATTTGTATTGCTTCCTTTCCCTTTTTTGAGTTTCCATCTATGCTTATATTCTCTCTCTGATCTTGCCCATTATCTACTTTCGCATTTTGGCCTTTAACAAATTCATTGTGGTTAACTTCCTGTCTATCGTTCCACAGACTTAGCCACTTCTTTGTCTGGTTTTGAAGCCTTTTTGTTTCCTACCTTGCCTTTTTAGTGTGCTTTGTAATTTTTGTTGAAAGCTGTATAGTGTGGACTGTGTGTACTCCCAGGTACCACCCTCTGTGAGTGGCTGGAAATCATTTCTCCACCTAGTTTGCCTAAGTCTTTTTGACAGTCAACTGGAAAACTGAACCTGAATGTGCTTGTGACAATTGTAATAGTATCCAGAGGCTAACTCTAGAGACATCAGTGGGAACACACAACCTGAGATTCATGTTTTTTGTAAACCTAAAAGCCTATATAATCAGATCTTTGCTCTCATCTGGTCTAAAAGATTTATAGAGCTTTGTGTTCTAAACACTTTTCTTCCTTCAGTTTCTTTGCCTTCTTTGTTCATGTTAGATGGATATAACATTCACTGATCTCTGTACAAATAGAAGTTATTAGAAAAAATTGCAGATTTTGCTGAGATTGTGGGTTTTTAGGGACTGGCGATCCATCTCATGGTGCACACAAAACAACTTACAAAATAAATCCTCTCTTCTCTTGTTCTCTGGGGTTCTCTCTTGTCACTTCTATGGATAATTTTGAAGCCTGTGTCCTTTGCCCTCTAGAGGCCTCTCCTTACAGTTTCAGGTGAACCTGCCTTACCTTCCTTCCTTTGTTTTATTTTCTTCATTTTTCCCCTTCTTTCCTCTCAAATACCAAACTATGCCCTAGTGTGCCTCCTTAGGAACATTCTGCTAATCATTAGCTGATCCTGGGATACTCTCGCCTTTCAGATAGCACGAATGCAGCCATATTCTATCCTGGCTCCTAAAATTAACACTATTGGCACATCTTCTATCATTTCCTCTATTATGTGAGGGAAATTGGGATGAAGGTCTGGTATTTTTTCATTTTCTTATGACTGCAAGGATTTATAAGATTTTAATATTGATTTGTATAACCTATATGATCATAATTCTTTTGGAATCTGGAAAAAAATACAGAAAATGTTAACTCATTCTTACCAACAGTCCATTAGATCTTTCTCAGTCCTCCACTGGAAAGCTATTGCAGTGATGTACTGATAACAGTTGCTAAGCCTCTGTGGTGGGTATATATGTATTACAAGAGAGATCATCTAACTGTAATTGGGCAAGAGTATTCGGAAGTGGTGATGGAGCTGTGCATTCAGATAGCTTCCAAAGATGTACAGATTGTTCCATGATGCCAAAGTTCTCAAAACACCCATATACTCTGTGATCATGCCCTGTATCTTCACCTTACAGTGCTCTGCAAAATTATGGCTCTATGTATTTTCTGACTATAGAAAGTTTTTGTCTACTAACCTGTGCTCTCCCAAGCAAATAATGGATTAGAGCTAGATTTATTTAAACAAAATTTAAAAGTCTTTAAGAAATTCATTTAAATATATAGACATGAAATGCACATGCACATCTCAAGACATTATGGTATTGACATAAGGGAAGACATGTATTTGTAGAACAGAAAAAATAATCTATATATAGAGTCACATGTTTAAAGCCAGTTGATTTTCAACAAAAATGTCATAGTTAATCAATTGGAGAAGGAATTTCTTTTTAATAAATGATGCTGAAATAACTATATACCTTTGGGAAGAAATGAACTTCTATTCTTATCTCACACTATAGTAGAAAAAGGTGGACTTGATGTGGACTACAGACATAAATTTAACAAGCTGGAATAAATTTTCTTTTAAGAAGTAGGAGAAAGGTTTTAGAATGTTGAGCTAGGTAAAGATGTCTTCAATAAGACATCAAGTCACGAGCCATGAAGGAAAAGAAAATACTGATAAATTGGATCATACAGAATTTAAAACTATCAGCTCTTCCAAAGATATAATTTTAAAAATTAACATTAAAGTCATAAACTGTGAGACAGCTTTCACAACACAAATACCAAAGATGTGCCCATCATGTATGAATACCTCTAAACTCAACGATAGGAAAACCATGAAAAAAATTGACAAAATGATAGAATAACCACCTCACAAGAGGAGAAATATGAATGATTATTAAGTGCATGAAAGGGCATTTGGCATTAATTAATCACTAGGGGAATGCATATTAAAACTCCTGTGAGATACCACTTTATATCTCTTAGAATGCTTAACATTTAAAAGACCAGCAAACCCAATCTAGGATATGGAGCAATGTTTCTCCACTACACTTTTGATAGTAACATAAAGTAGTACAATAAATCATTTTGGAAAAAGGTCTACAATTTTTATGTTATAAATACAGATATCCTGTGGTCCAGAAGTTCTACACATAAATATTTTCTCTAATAGAAGTTAAAACTCCTTTTCTCCAAAAGAATTAAGCAAGGACATTCAAATGGCTTTCCCAAACTCAATGAAACCAAATGTTCATCAACAAGAAAATTTACAGACCAAGTGGAGTACAACTATATCATCAGATACTATTTAACAATAAAGAAGAATGAACTACTGTTTCTTGCATTGACATGGATATTTATCAAAAACATATTGGGCAAAAGAAACCAAATACTTCTTGATTCTGCTTAAATGAATATCAAGAACAGACAAAATCAATTTGTGATGAAAGACATCAGAACATTTATTACCTTGGGGAGGTGGGGATTGGTTAGAAGAAGACAGAGGGAACTAGAAGGATGACAGATATTCTATATCTTAACTGGAGCATGGGTTGTATAGGTATATACATTTAGGAAAACTCATTTAATTGAATACTTAATATCTGTACATTGCAATAAAATAAAATTTTACATCAACACAGAATTATAAAGATTATTCACGTCAACCATCTAATTCTTCCCTAGGCCCAAGGGTTCAACTGTTTTCCTATTAGTACTCTAAAACTTGGATAGGATATCTACCAAGTGTATGCATTTAGATTTCTTGGTAGCAATGCTATTATTACAATTAAATCCCAGTCTGAAATTCAGTGAGAGATACATTGTAGCTGCAAGGAATAAGCACCACTCTCTTTTCTGTCATGGAGGCTATGTGGAGTTTCACAACATGTCTTGAATGGATAGTTGGTTGATCTGAGCCTGTTATTCCCTTCCGCCCACTGGAATTCTAATGCTGGTAAGAAATTGCAGCGTTTCCTCTGTCTTTATAATTCTATTTTCTCCAAGCAATCTATGTGCTAAATGTACTCTAAAAAATCATGGGCGTGAGAGTGGAGGAGAGAAACAGTATTGAAGAGAAATTTTTACACCAATTCTAAATTCCTAGCAATAAATTCCACTGCATGGGGCAATGATTAATTCCATATTCCTGGAAGAGTTCAAGCCAAGATGGATTATACTTATTTAAAATGTCATGGGCAGAAAAAAAAGACATCAATAGGGATTTGATGTCGTGGTCTTTAATGTTTCTTCCAGATCTCATTCATGTATTCATTCATTCATTTCATTGATGTCATCATTCATTCCTGCTCTTGAACGTGCCAGACCTTAAGATATACAAGTGTTTCTCCTTGACCTTCAAATGCACAGCCATGAAAGCACTTGCATCTGCAAACCTATTTTTGTCTTAGGCATGCACATCTATTCCAAGTAGAAAGGACAGGTGTGGCAGGCCATTTAGCTGCAACCTGTCATTGCTGCTATCTGATGGCATCTTCTCATTCACACCCGTAAAATAGATTCCTTAGAGATGATGCTGCTTTTAGCTTTGGGGTTTATAGATGGAATCAGCATTTTTGTATTTGTTTGTTCCCATGTAGGAGTCTGACTCTTTTATTCTGTTCTACTTTTGAAAATATTCTGCAATCAGGAAAAAATGTCAAGGTGCAGGATCCAGAGAAGACCACTCTGATGAGCGAACACTTTTCGATACACATGATATTAGTCAGCAGACACTGTACTCAGGATGGAAAAGAGTTCAGGCTGGTTGTAGGAGAGATCTGAGTTCAATTCCTGGCTGCACCTCAAACCAGTGTAGGAATTGAGGCCTGGTGCTGGCACACCTGTGCTTCTGTTTCCTCAAGTGTAAACTCAACATTATGCATGTCCTCCATCCTGGGTTTGGTGAGGGGATGACTATTCCACAAAGTCATGTGTCTAAGCCACTAAAAGCTGTGTCTGGCACTGTGCATTTCATATAAACTCACTATTGTTTATTATTTGCAGTATTGCAATTTGAGATGCCATAGTAGGGAAGACTTGGCACTAAGCTGTGACTCAGGAGATGACTGCCTCTTATTGCAGCAGAACAGAGCCTGCAGGGGCCGAGGAGTCTCTAGCTGGTTCTCATTGTTCCTCACATGTAAAAGAGGGAGATAGACCAGTGAGTGGCTGAGTGCCTATCCTGCTCTTAGATGTAGATTAATTTCCCTTTGTTATTTAATAATTTTCTCAGTATCCAAATTCGGTCGGACCTGTATTTTATCAACTGCTCTAATTTTAAGTAGACTTGACCTTTGAAAAGTACAGGAAAAATTAGTAGTCAACAGGGCCCCTTTGAAATTGGGTGAAAGTGAGCATATTAATTCAATTACATCCACTCCGGCACCAGGCGCTTTACAGATGTCTGCCTCAATTTCAACTTTGGGCACTGGCCAATGTAAATAGTGTACCACTGGCTTTGAGGAATCATGAAACGATGCAGTGAAGAGCTAATTACCAGATGCTCCACTAATTAGTTGTTCAGAAGGTAAGGAGAAGATGTAAAAGCAAAATATCACACATAATATATTAACATATTCCCATGGGCAACAGAGAAACTGAACAGAAGCATATTTCTTGAAAATAATGTTCTCATTGTACCCCATAAATTTGTACAAATAAACTAATGATTAATAAAAAAGCTAACAAAAAAAAACCTATTCGACTAAGGACAAAAAAGAATGTTACCAATATTTGGTTGGTATCTGTATACTTCCTATGTAAATAAATTATCTTTAATTATAAACGTCATACAGGTAAAACACTGTTCGTTGCTAGGTGTTAGATGCAATTATTTGCATTTAGTCAATGTTCTCATTTTTTTTTCTTCTCCACTCTCTTTCTCTCTTTTATTTTTTCTTCCTCTTTGGTTTTCTTCCATTTTAGCCTCAGTACAGGCTCACGTTATGTGCCTTTATACGACAGTATAATTTATTGTAGAAATGGATGAGACGTAGTTCTAGAACCCTGGGGCCTAGGCTGCATGATGAGGCCTGGGAGAGGCTGTGTGAAGGAAGTCCTGGGCTCTGGCTCCAGTGAGTACAGATGCCTACCCGGAACCCTGGGCAGGGGCTGGTGAGAGTCGGACCAATCCACATGGGGAGAAGGAGTATTCCAAGTGAGATGGAGGCCGATACAAGGGAACTGCATGCATAGAGCATGATGCTCCAAGACGGACAAGTCCTGCAGAGGAGGATGACCAGGTCCTGGGCGCCATCAGCAACCTGTGAGCCAAGCTGAGGAGCTCTGCTTTCACCCTGGAGAGGATGGGCTCCCACTGAATTCTTTTTTCTTTTGTCTTATTTTATTTTATTTTTTTGTGAAATATAATGAAAGTAAATAAAACCCATGCTAAGGAAGAACAATAAAATAAAAATCAATAGACCCAATATCTGGTTTCAGATCAGAGTTTAAGCGGAATTTCTGAGAGCCCCTCTATTATTTTCACCATTTTCTTTCCCTGACTCTCACCCTCACTTTTGGGTTTGCTTTTCCCTAGTTTTGTAGTTTTATCACATGTATATACATCTGCAAGGAAGCCACTGCCTTGCCTTTTGTGTTCCTGAGCTTCATGGAAGTGACATCGTGTTCCGTATATTTCCCTGAGGCTCCTGATTCCAGCCCAACAATACGGATTTAGACTCATCATATCAATGCTGTGGCTCAGGTGCGTTTGTGTTCATGAGTGTATTAAAGGATCATGAACTGTTTGTCCATCGTATAGAAGAGTTTATGGGCATCTGCATGGTCCCCATTTTTACTTTAATCAATGTGTTGCTACAAACTTCGTTAATGGTGCTGCCTCTCGGTGTTCAGTTTTATTACATGGACAGGCATTTCACTAAGTGGTTGTTTCACTTAGATGCCAACAATTCTGCATTTGAGGCATTGTGAATTATCCAAGTTCATTTTGAGCTGATGAGTGAATAGTGGAAAAGATCTTTCTGACTTTAAGACAAGGGTTGAATTCAAGCAAGATGAACTCAGAATCAGGGGGACTAGTGCAGAGGCTGGTGTGGGGTCTGAGGCCCCAGTCTTCAGCAGCAGCAAGAGCAGAGGGAATGGAGAGGAGGGGAGGCCTTAAGCAATGGTAACAGTCAGACTTGGAGATGGATTAACTGGGCTACGGAACTGAGGTGGAGACCTGGAGGATTCTGAGGTTTGCCACTGGCAGCCACTGGCTGGCTGCTAGGCTGGGGAGTCCTGAAGCTGGGGGGAGAGTGGGCTGAGGAAAAGGAAGGCACCATTCCCTGGGCCCCAAATTCTCTGGATGTGTAACTAAGAAAGCACATTAAATGTATTTTCTGTAGACATGTACTTCCTGGCCCAAACTCCTAGCCTATTCCCTGGAACATAGTACATTTTCAATAAAATGGTTTACATTCTCATGTCTTGAACAATATTGCCAGGAATACACAAATTTGGTTCTCAAGTTCCCAAAGAAAAACTGGGGAAATAAGTCCTTGAGTGAACACATAGCCAACTTGCAATTTCATCTGCAAAATTTTCACCTAGAGCCCAACAGTTGCTTATGACTGTTCTTTCTACATGATTGATCATCCATAGGATAGTTCTTTCAAAAATGATTCAGAGTAGTTAACTACATATGTTTTGTTTGGTTGCAACAGTCTCATGAATTTTTCACCTCTTAGCTTAGATTTGGATTATCTAAAAAAACTTCTAAAGTATTTTCCAAAAGCAAACCAGCAACAGTGCTTTAGCCTCTACAGTGAAGGGATGCCCAGAGCATTTGCTGACTGAAATAGGTGACCTCTGAAGGCCAAGCCATGAGTTAAATTTGGACCAGGTGGTCCAAGTTTAACTTGTGATCAAGTTTAACAAGTGATCAGCCAGCCGTCACTTGTTCCATGGTCCCCAGACCCAGGTCTCGTTAGGAGGCTCATTCTTCTCCCCACCCTTCTTTTTTCCATGCATTCCTCCGTTCTCCATGGCCACTACACTGTTTGATCTTGGAGAAGCTTGCTCTTCCATGTTTATGTAGCTCTCTCTGTTCCTGCTTAACGTCAGATTTGCTGCTCTTGGACCCCGGAGTGTCACCTCAACTTCCCTGCTGTTCTGCCTGCTCCCACTCTTGGCCTGTTCAATGGGTCCTTTCCTGGCTGCTGTCATTGTTCTAAAATCCGCAACTGACTGATCACTCATTGCTGTGCTTAAAAACCTCAAGACTCTTCACCTTGCCTCCCCCCTGCCCACCTGCCCCCAGTGTGAAGTCTGGAATCCTCAGCCTAAGAACAAAACAATTCAGGTGGAGCTCTGTGTGGTGGCACAGGGCACAAATCCCACACTGCAGCTTCTTCCATAT
Source organism: Aplodontia rufa (assembly GCA_004027875.1). NCBI lineage: Eukaryota > Metazoa > Chordata > Mammalia > Rodentia > Aplodontiidae > Aplodontia > Aplodontia rufa. The sequence continues at coordinate 22,341 of PVKS010025220.1, forward strand.
CTTACTTTTTCTTGACTGTGTTAGGCCTTTTTTTTCCTCTGGACTTTTTGGTTATTCTTTCTTCACACCTATTGTAGATGATGTCTGATTGATATTCATAGCCCTTAGTGTGATCCTCCAAAGTGTATTGAAGTCAATTCTGGGTTGAAACTTTAGCACTGATATTATGTTACTGAAGGACCTTGGCAAATTACATAACTCATCTTCCTAGTCCTCATGGCACCTGCTATTCTAGGCCACTGAACGAATTAAATTGGATGATGCAAATATAAATGCTTAACATTTATTCAACAAATATTTTTAACACCTATTTCCTGCTAGATACATGGTTAAGAATCTCCATGGATCTTCCTATTCCAAAAGGAATATACACATTGAAAAACATAATTCCAAAATAAGCATTTCATTGAATTTTTAGAATGTACAGTGAACAGAAACATAGCTATAGAGAGATATATAGGGAAAGGATATCCTACTCGGTCTGGAAGAGTAAGTGAAGGGAGTGGTAGGGTCAGAAACACGTTAGCCTAAAATTTCAGTTGTCTAAATTGCAAGAAGCTTATTTCTCTTTCATTTGGAAGTTCAGGACTAGCATTCCAGTGGCTGGGCCATCTCCCATGAGGTTACTCAGCAGCCTGAGGTGATGGCTATTCTCTCATTTCACAGGGTGTGTCTTTCCTACTTTCTGGGGTATCCCCATCTCTTGGGAAAGATGAAGCACACAGAGGAGCACAGGGGGCACTGCAGTTCCAGTGAGGTGGGACATCATCCCACTGCTCAGTGCATCTACAGGGCTTGTGTCTGGGCCACTCAGAGCTCAAAGGAAGACTGGGCCATGTGGTCCTACCTGTTCCAAGCAGGAAAGAGGGGTGGATCTGAGAAGCCTACATGCAGATGTTCTTGACCCTTCAGTGTGTCAGAAAAAGGGAAACTTGGTCATCCCTGAGCCTAAGCAGGGTGGAGCCTGGGAATTGGGCAGTGTAGAGAGTTGGACCTGGGCGATGGGCTCCAGGTGGCCCTGGGGGTGAGCAGCCCACATTCTAGACCTGGAGCTCAACTTAAAATGTGTAACCAAGTTTTTAAACCACAGTTTTCATGGGTAGCTTTGTGCTTTCACACTACTCCTCTGGTTGCATAGTGAGAAATCCAAGCAGAACCAGCATGCTGGGTAAAGTCTATGGTAAGACCTGGCAGGACCTGAGAGCAGGAAGCTGCTGGGATGGGCAGTGGGTGGAGAAGAGGAAGCACAGCCTCTGCTGGGCCCAGGCTGGTGGGGCAGGTCATCACCTGACCACACCAGGTAGGTTACTCTCACTTCCATCTACTGCATGGTATTCCAGGTGTTAAATGTTTCAGTTGAACTGAGATGCAAACCAGTGAGCATCCAGAAGAAAGGCTGTGGAATATACTTGAGGAGCTCCATCTCTGAATAGATTAGACTTTGAGTAAAGGCAAAACTTTTAGGTGTATACCGACTCTGCTGTTACTATTTGCAAGCCAACACTACAATGCTCTTTGAGAAAGGATCTTGCTTTGACATAAAGTCAAATATGCCTCAATGTCTAAAAAAATGATATTACAGCAGTCAGTGTATTCAACAGTTATTTTGAGAATAATTTTCAGTGTAAATTCTCATTTACATTTCATTCCTTGCATCCTGCAGCTTGCTCTCTCTGCTGCCTGACCATGTTTGACATAAGTGGCCTTAAATTTCTCTTCCTCCAGAAATGCTCCTCTGTGGGCTCTGGAGGTCAGATTGGGAAGGCAGCCTTGTCCTCGCTCCAACACCACCATAAAGAGTAGGCTGTTGATCTGCTCAGTTGATGCGCCACAAGAACGCTGTCTCCCATAGTAACTGGGTTTATGTACAGGGCTGTGGCAGGTCCTCTGCCTGGGAAGAAAAGGGATTGTTTCACTTAGGCATGTCAAAGGCTTTGGAAACCCTTTCAAAGTGAGCATTTTGGCTCACAACCTTAGTATATCAACTTTATTTTAAAATGACATTGATTCTCATTCATTCTTTTCTTTGGGGCACATTTGAAATGATAGTCAATATCTTAAATGATCCCAACTTGCTGGGACAGCAACGAGAGCAACAATAGCAAGAAATGAGCAAAACAGGCAAATGTTCTGCAATGAAGCCCCCACCCTGCTTCCTCCCACTTCCTGCTGATTTGATTCCAGACCTTTGCTGTTTTTTTGAACAACGTTTTAGTAATGACATCTGAAGTCACTACGATGAGCAATGACAGAATTACCTGCAGTGAAGGGCCCTTGCAATTGGGGCAGGGCAGCATACTGTGGTCCCTTTTATAAAGGCACCGATCCCATTCAAGAGGGTTCCACTTTCATGACCTAATCTCTTCCCAAAGGCCCAGTGTCATGTGTCCTAATACCTTCATCCTGGAGGTTAAGGTTTTTACATATGAATATGAATTTTAGGGGAACACGAATATTCATACCATTGTAGTTTCAGTATTTATTTTCTCTTCCTTCTTTCCTTTCTTTTTCTTTGTCTCTCTCTCTCTCTCTCTCTCTCTCTTTCTTTTTGGGGGGTAAAGCTGAGCATTGTCCTGCTACATGTATGACAATACCACAATTTGTTTGTCCATTTACCTGTTGCTGGACATTCATGTTATTTCCTGTTTGGAGCTATTATCCACAAAATTGCTATGAACAATTTGTGTGCAAATTTTATAATTTTATGTAAATACTTGTTTGCATTTATTTGAAGTAAATAATAGGGTTTCTGGGTTGTGTGGAGTAGTGCATTTTTTTTAAAACATACTTTTTTATTTAAGAGAGAGAAGAACAGTGAGAAAGAGAGAGAAGTGTCGTTGTGCACATGGTGCTGGAGTATGAACCCTCATCGTTGCACATGCCAGGTAAGTGCCATAACCACTGAGCAACTGCTCCAGCACAATGGAGTAGTGCATTTTGATAAAGTTGTCATACTTACTTATATGAAGTTCTCACTGGAATTATAGTTTGATTTTAAAAACATTTTCTCTTACACTTTAAAAATATTGGTCCAATGTATTTATGCTTGCATAGTGTCTGAGAGAAATCTGTGGAAATTCTTATCTTTGTTCCTCTGTAAGTTGTGGGTTTTAAAACTCTGGCACATTTGAAGATTGAACTAGAGATCTGCAAATTTTTTTGTAAATATTTTAGGTTTTTTGTTCTATATTGTGAGGAATAATGTGAGGAACTTTATCTACCCAAGCCCCCAAAATGTACTAAGAGACAGGAGGTCCAGAGAAAGTGAGACTTTTACTCGTGGTCTTCCAAGATCAGCGTCTTTTGGTGAGCAGGCACACCCAGAGCAGTTGCAATCAGCATTTTATCCTCTAGAGCACAAGGTCCCTCCCCAGATCCTCATTGGCTGTGTTACAGGGGTGGACAATCTGTACATCGCCTAGGTTTACCGTCTCCTACTGGGTTATTTGAAGAAGTGCACCTTTAGTTGTCTCAGTTCCCGTTTTTCTTTTGTGACAGGCAGGCCTTTTGGGGGTGAGTGCATCTTGGAATGTTTGTGTTTTATCTCTATTGGTCAAGTTGGCTTCCTTTCCCCACCTCCTATTTGTCAAGGGGCTTTGAATCTGTGTTAACTGGAAGTAATCACTCTGTTCTGTTTTCCTTCCCCTCCCACTGTTTTTTTTTTTTTTATTGTTGTTGTTTTTTACATCCCCAGTAATTTTATATTTAAAGTTAACTACTGCATTTTGAAAATGGATCGCAGGCTTTTCTGTTTTTCACACATGTTATCTCTGTTGCAAATATTCAATCATGTTGTTAATAGCAGAGGAGCAGTAGTAGATATTATATAAATGAATGCCACATCTGTGATCAATAGAGCTGGGTTTACAAGAACTGGTCACCCTGGGACTGCAACAAGATGCATAGATTTATTTATCCTTGTTCCTTTTCACTGAGTACTACTAAAAATAGTGACAAAATTGTCTATGAGCAATAACACAGATCTAATATTTGTATCACTAGAGTCCCAGAAATTGATGGAAAAGAAGGTAACATTGAGATAGATTAGAAGAGATAGTAAAATGGCTAGGTAGTCAGGACTGTGGGCCCCATTCAACCACACCTAGAAGACCTGTAGAGGGCATTTAACAGGCTTGCTCAGGGCCTTCAAGTGCAAAAGACCATCAGGCTAACCTGTGGGAGCAGCTCCTTTGTTCCAGAGGCAAGAAAGCTAAGAAGTGGGGGTGGACACAGATGGGAAATAGGAAAGTTTTACTGCCTGTTTCGCATAGATTTTAACCAATGGTTTTGGAGCTTAGTTTCAATGCCTGTTTTACATAGAGTTTAACCAATGATGTTGGCGCTTTTTTCAATTCCTGCTTTACAAGCGTCTTAATCAAAGCTCACAACCAAACCAATACAATCCCCAGGCTAATACACATAAGAGAGTACACCTCCACCTTGGGGAGACTCTGCTCTCCTTTCTTAAATAAATCCTACACCTTTTACTTGTCCCTTCCATGGTTGTCTGTGGATTTTATTCTTCAAATTCATGAGACAAGAACCCATAAGATTGGCACCAAATTTCTGGGGTGTACTTCCACACCAAGAGCTGCAACGCACTGCTCAATAGTAGTGGTAGAAAAACCCTGGTCTTATCTGGGTAGCTGCTAACACTAGTTGGGCCGCAGAGATCTGCAACTAGCCCAAATTCCCAATAGCTGAAAACACTAGAAATGGGTTTTTCTTTTTTTTTCTTTTTTCTTTCTTTTTTTTTTTAGAAGACAGAGGGACTGTGTGTGAGAGAGAGACAGAGAGAATCAATTTTTATTTAGTTTTTCATATGGCTTTCATTGCTCCAACACTTAGTTATGTACATGGTGCTGAGGTTTGAACCAGCATACTCATGCAAGTCAGGCAAGCACAGTAACCACCAACCCTCCACTCCAGCCCCAGAAATGGGCTATTTGGCTGCAAAAATCTGCAGTTTGCCCAAAGTGCGTTCGGTAGTGGGAGCAGAGAATCTGGCTTCATCTCAAAATCCCTGTACCAAAGTGAAAACTAACTGAAGAAATAAAGGCTGAAAACTTCCTAAATTTGACAAAAAACAAAAATCTATAGATTCTTCTTGAATCTCACTTCTTGCTGAATGAATTTCAAAAGAACAACCCAAACAAAAACAAACCAAATCAAATAAAAAACCCGAAACTTCTGAAAACTGAAAATAAAGAAAAAAATCTTGAGACTTGCCAAAAGGAGATTCATGCTACTCAAATGACAGCTGACTTTGCGTCTGAAAAGGTAGAATACAGAGGAAGTGGCATCAAATTTTTTGATTACTGAAAAAAGAGTTAATATTATGAATTTAATACTTGACAAAAATAGTGCAGGATATTTCTAAGATAACAGGGAATAAGAAGATTGTTGCCAGCAAACCTGTTCTTAATAATAGCTAAAGGAAATTCTCCAAACAGAAAGGATATGTTATAAAGAGACCTGGATTTCATAAAAAAAGAATAATTGAATGGATAAAGCACAAATAATATAAATATATTTGACAACAATAATAGAAGAGACTTCTTTTCATGAATTTTTAAAATCATATTTCATGGTGTAAACAAATATGACACCAGCTGACATGGTGCTCGTTGTACATAAAGCAAATACTACATAGATAACCCGGTCCCGATGATGTGAAGCACCTGGGGACAGTATGGAGGGAGAAAGCCCAAGAGATGGTGCAAAGAGGGTAAAATAGAGATGGACAATAGGGAACATCCAAAGCTGATTCTTTTCCCCAAAGACTCTGAGACCCTTAAACTGATATTAAGGGCAGGGGGTGTTGATGGATGTTCTCCAACACCCTGACTTTAAGAACACAAGTACAACACAGGGAAAATGCAGAATTGAAGATTAGAGATCAGATTTACAGCTCAGATCATAACCTTACGCTAACAAAAAAGGAGATAGCTAGGAAATGTTAGAAAAGTAATCATGTCAATGCATGTCTCTGTGATTCAGATAATTTCTAGAACACAGATATTTTATGTGTGGCAATTGTGGCAGATATTTATACTGATATTTAGACCTTTACTAGTACCTGAAGATTCACATTAATAAAAGTCTGTAGTCTAATGAATGTAGGAATGTTTTCAGAGAGCTCAAACCTGAAATGCTGCAGCATCAGAAAATCCAAATTGAGGAAAAACCCAACTCATCACAGGGCTTCCCAGTCTTCATCAAAATCCCCACCTTCCCCAACATCTGAAAATTATTTTTATTTTATTAAAGAGTTGAGTTGTTGTACAATCATAAATGCACATAAAGTAATGAAATGATATGTATTTGATCCTAATACAGAGTCGTCTCCATGTTGCTCACACCCTGGTCTCTTGATTCTTCTATATTTCCCCTGTATAACAGTTACAAATGTCCATATATATGTAAATATATGCAAGATTATGAATTTTCCAGAATTAACTGATTGTATAAGTATTATTTGGCTTCTTTGGGGGTGGTAAAGAGTATGTTACATTGATTGTCTCTCTAGATCTCTCCCTATGCTCCCTCTTTCCCCCCTCCCAGTTACCTCACACTATCCCCTTGTTCCTACCCCCAACCCTCCTCTACATATCTGTGGTTCCCCTAGATTATGTGTTGCTATGTCTTTGGTGGGTCTAGTACATGAGCTTAACTACCTTTCACCCAAGCCTGTGTTTTGCTCAGCCTCCACAAATGAGGGAAAACATTTCACCCTTGAATCTCTGGGTTTGGCTAATTTTGCTCAGCATGTTTCCTTCAATTGCCATCCATTTACCTTCAAAGGCTATAATATCATTGTTTCTAATAGCTGAGTAGAACCCCAATGTATATAGATACCAGAGGTTTTGGATCCATTTGTCCAGTAAAGGGCACCTGGGTTTACAATAATTTAGCTATGGTAAATTAAGCTGCTATGAACATTGAAGTTGCTATGTTATTGTCATGTGCTGACTCTAACTCCTCTGGGACCCAGAAGAGGGATAGCTAGATCATATGGTGTGGATCTATTGCTAATTTTTTGAGGAGTTGCCACACTGCTTTCCAGAGTGGCTTTACCAGTCTGCAGTCCCAACAACACTGTGCTAATGTCCTATCTTCCCACCCCTCCAGCATCTGTTATTGTTTATATTCTTCATCTTTGCCAATCTGGCTGGAGTGAGGTGAAATCTCCATGTAGTTTTGATTTGCATTTCTCTGATTATGAGTGATTTACAACATTTTCTCATGTATTCATTAGCTTGCTCAATTTCCTCTGTTGAGAAGTTTCTGTTTGGCTCTCTGACCCATTTATTGATTGGATTGCTTGTGATTTTGATATTAAGTTTTTTGAGTTCTTTGCAAATTTTGGATATTAGTCTCCTATCAGAGTAGTCTGTTCTCTCTTGACAGTTTTGAACAATTCTTTGGTTGAGGAAAAGCTTTTTAGCTAAGTGGCATCCCACTCATTAATTCCTTTTTTTTTCACATTTATTAGAAGTATATAGTGATACAGGATACAGATGAGGGGGAGACATTGTCAAAACAGTGGCAATCAATGTGTATAAACTTTGTTAACCAGGGGTAATGCTAACGCATAGATAAGCTACTATGGGTTTCATCTATTGCAATTTCCCCCAGAAGAACTCATATGTTAAATGGGTATCTAGTGTAGGAATAACATCGGCTTCTGGGATGGTTCCCCCATATTCCCAATCACCAGACTCTTATGAGTTCTTCATATACCCTCCCTCCCCATCCCCTTCCCTACACCTCCAAGTTACCTA
>PVKS010025221.1:0-30123 GCA_004027875.1 Aplodontia rufa
TTTTTTTAACATACCTAAAAACCAACAGGTTCACCTATTATTTGTTCCCTCTCCATTTTGACAGCACTATTTAAGAAATATACTCAGTGCAATCTAGAAGTTGCTTCTTTGTGTAAACACTAACTTATTTCAATGTTGCCTTTTTCTCCCGAAGAGCAAACTAAAGGATAAATGGCCCTAATCTGGCATTTTCACAAAAATGATAATTTTTTTCAATGTGTAAGTCAAAGCTAAATAAAGAGAGAATGAATGGGTGTAGGTATGATGAGAGACTGGGGAAGGAAAGAAACAGTCAAGTAAGACAAATACTGAATACAGTTTTATTTGGCAGGCATGGTGGCACATGCCTATAATATAAGCAACTCAAGAGGCCAAGGGCAGATGGACCACAAATTCGAGGCCAGCTTCAACAACTTATAAATGCTGCCTCAAAATAAAAAATAAAAAGGGCGGGAGGAATGCAGCTCAGTTCAATCTGTAGTACTACACCTTCCCCAAATCAAAAAACAAAATAAAAAATAAAAAAAAAAGAGGAAAAAGGATATGCAAGACATTCCCAGCATTTTGAAACCTTTTACCATGTGATTCTCAAAGGTGGATATAGTCCTTTTTTCCAGAGTGATGTGGTCTACTTACATTTCTTCAAATACTTCCTATAGTTAAAAACAGTACTATAGGTAATTTTTGAATAAATGAGTTCATAATTAAATTAGCTATCTAATGGTAATGAAAATAAACATATTTACAGTCTTACTAGTAAAAACCAGTCAAAATCTAATCACACACACAACCGGGGTTATACACATTAGATCTGGGTTAATGTATTTCTTTTTTAAGAGAGAGGGAAAGACAGAATCAATTTCATTAATTTTTTCCATCTTTTTTTTTTTTTTTAAGATTTTCTGACACTTAAGTTGTATTTGTGGTGTTGGGGTCTGAATCCAAGTCCTTATGCGCACCAGGCAAGCGCTCTACCAGTGAGCCACCACTCCAGCCTGGTTATTTTTTTAAAAAGTACTAGGCTAACTCGTTTAGCCACTCTGGAAAGCAGTGTGGAGACTCTTCAAAATATTAGGGCTGGAACCACCTTATGACCCAGCTGTCCCACTTCTGGGTATTTTCCCAAAAGAGAATCAACATACTACAGAGATACAGCTTCATCAATGTTTATAGCAGCTCAATTTACTATAGTTAGACTATGGAACCAACCCAGATGCCTCCAACTTGACGAGTAGATTCAAAAACTTTGGTAAATGTATACAATGGAATACTACTCGGCCATTAGAGAAAACGAAATTACGGCTTTTGCAGCCAAATGGATGGAGATGGAAAAAATTATGCTACGCGAAGTATCCCAATCTCAGGGACTCAAGGGCCGAATGTTTTCTCTCATTTGTGGAAGCTAGAATACATCTGGAAACAGTATGTTAGATGGCTAAGCTAATAATAACCTCAAAATGTATTTTTACGCAAACCTCAAAATTTTTACGCAAACAGGGGGATCATTGTCTAGGATACCTGGAGGTGTAGGGTGGGGGACAGAGTGGGGGGGAGGGATTGGGAAGGATATCTAGGAGACTGGAGGGTGGGAATATGGTGGAATCATCTCAGAAGGAGCTCTCTGACCTCCACGAGATATCCATTTAACTCAGGGGTTCTTCTGGGGGAAACAGAATCACGGGGAACCCAAGGGGGGCATCCATGACATGGCATCAGCCTTGGATAACTATGTAAATATACATTTGTTCTTGATTGTTTGACAATGATTCCCCCTCAACTGTTAACTCCATATTCATCTAATTTAAAAAAAAAAAGTGCTTGCCTAAGTAATGTAAACCCACACAGAAATTACCAATATTTATGAGCAGATATTCTAAAAGAAAGCGTATCTTTTTGTCACTGGCTAGTGTCTAATCCGAAGGCATGGGCTCTGCAGAAACCCAAAAGTTAAAGATAATTAAAAAAAAAAATGTAAATGTGTATCTATCAGTCAGATAAATCTAATATACCAATATAACAGATTTCTCTGGAAGATCTATGTTCCAAATCATCATTTTTCTCTACTTTGTGGAAAATTTCATGGTAAAACCAAAATTTGTTAAACCTTGATCATCAATGTTGTAATACAGTCAGAGCATATTTGCCTATTAGTTAAAGTAAAGGGAAATAAGTATTTCAGATTTATTCTCAAAATAAAATTACTGGTCTATTTAATTTTATCTTCTGTTATTTGCTAATGGAGAAAGCAAACAACAGTAAGGAGACAGTAAAAAAAAGAATAAGTGGTAACAGTGTAAAATCACAGGTAACCATTAGAAACAGATGCATGTAACAGTGATTGACTTCCAGGCTTATATTATAGGAAAGATTATCTGTGTATTTGTTTAATTCATTCAACAAGTATTTTACTGAGCACCGATGATGTACCAAGAACTCTGATCAGCACCTACTCGGTTCTTGAAAAATGCAGAACACTGCCCCTCCCCTCCAAGAGCTAACAATGTGCTACTTGTTGGAAAAACAGAAAATAAGAGATTACAAAACAAAACAAGTCAATAACTGTCAAAATATGTGAAGAGTAAGAATCATTACCAGACTATACAGGATTTTCTTTAATAATTGAAAGGGGGAGGATATATTGCCATAGTTATTCTGAGGACCTCCTGGAGAAGGCAGAACTAGAAATAGCAGAACTCAGATAAGGCAAAGGAAAGTTCATGGGGACAGTGAACCTGGGGGCAGGAGGGCAAGAACAGCAGCAATAAGCTTAAAGTCAGATAATCACTTAAGATACTAGGAAAACCCAAAATGGATTTAAATTCAGGAGTATGAAGAGATGGATGCATCTTTGAATAGTATTTTGATATGTACTATACAAGATTCTTGAATGTTAAGTTGCAGAATTTAGATATGCCACAGGCACAAAAAAATACCAAAGATTCTTGGGAGAAGAGGTAACACACTGAAGTCTAGAATTTGGAGGGCAGTGCAGGAAGACAAAGCAAGAAAACCAACTCAACAACTGTTGAATATTCTAGTCATGGAATTGTGACAATATGGGCTCATATGGCAGCAAAAGTATAAATAAAATAAGATCTATTAGAGCCCACCTTATTCTACTAAAATAAGAAAATCAAACATATGTGTAAAATGCCAATATTCATTTATCAGTTTACTGACCAAAGACCAAGCAGCTGTTAGATCTGAAAGGGACCTTTTAAGTTTCTCATTCTATTATTCTCATAAGAGGAAAATTAAGACTCAAAAAAAAAAAAAAAAGAGAGAGAGAAAAGAGCCACCTAGTAAGAGCCTCTTAAGTAAAAGCAAAATTATGTGTAATATCTGTGATAAACATGACAGAATTTTATGTTCTTTGTATAGAAAAGGCAAAAAAAAAAAAAGATAAAAACACTTTAGCAAAAAAATTTTTAAAACAATTATGGAGAAAGAAGACCACGATGCATATAATCATATTTTCACAAAAAGCCATCAGATAAAAACAGTTCTTTTTCGGTAATAAGATGGTTTTTTAAAAAAGCAATCCCTCCAAAATCATTATTTAAATCACACACTAAAGTTTATAAAACTTGTATGGGTAATCCCAGCCATAAGATCCAATAATTTTTTGTAAAAGAAGAAGCATGACTTTCTCATAAAGTTATGTACATAAGAGGTAAATTTAATCGACAGAAAAACTTGAAAGAAACATGAAACTCCATCTGATAATTTCCAAATATTTATTAACACTAACAGAGTAACCCTAAGTTATAAACGTGGCATTCTAGGTTATATTTTGAATTAAAAGGAACACATCTCTTCTTTAAAAAACTTATTATACTTCAAAAATTGTGAACTGACTTTCGAGATTACCATTCTTTCCAGTATACATATTATCTTATGAATGGATTTTAAAAATTCATTGAGTAACATTCCAAAAGACCACAATCATTTAGCAAGAAAGACACAAATTTTAGTCTTCAGCTGGTATCAGCAAGAGACTTTAGAGGTGGTCAATGTGGTGGTTATTCTGTATTTACAAGAACTGGTTCCAGTATATCCCAGGGACACCAAAATCCATAGACACTCAAGTCCCTTATACATAAAATGGCATAATAATTGTATATAACTTATGCACATCTTTCCATGTACTTGTATCACCTCTAGATTATTAGAGATAGCTAATTTAACACATATGCTTTACATATATTGTTAAAGTGTACTGTTTAGGGAATGGCAAGGAAAAAAAAGTGTCTGCACATGCTCCATACAGATACAATTCTTTCTAACATTTTCAACCCAGAGTAGGTTAAATTCAGATGTGGAACATGGCAGTTATGGAGGACCAACCGCACATGAAGTTTCCATAATCTACAGTCCCAAAGTCTTAATACAGAATGTGTGAATTAACTTTAAGATTGGATGGCAGAACCCTACCATTACTGCTTCTGACTATTTACTTGCTCATTAATACCTCTTGAGAATATGTAGAAAGAAAAAATGATGAAGAAAAGGATCAATTTTGCTATTATTAACTTTTAAGGGGATATTTAACAGAGCTTTAAATAAGATTCCTCAATTATTTGAGGATTCAAATTATCCCTGCTTTCCCAGCATTATCCCATGTTTTAATAAAGCTAAAATAAGAATAAGCTTTACCAATAGTTGGAACCCATACTTATTAGATGTTAAGGGCAAAAAGGAGAATGAGTCAGTTTTGAGGAAAAAAATGGGAGATTCTCTTGGGAACCTCAGAACTGGACTCCTAAAACATTCATTCATTATACTAGCATGAGTCAACATATGGAGAAAGAATGCTATATAATCAGATATACTTAAGGGTACATGGCATATACTGACCTAGAAAAACCCAGAAGAAAACCGTAAGGCAAAATTTAGTCTTTAAACTGATGGACACCAAGTAGCAAGTTAACTTACTAGGAAGATTGTCACTAATCCAGCTAAAAAGGGCCATAAAACAAACTGTGACCAGCTTATGTCAATGAGATACATGAAAGTACGTTAAAAAAATAAAATGTGCATTTCACTAAAAATGACTAGCTGGTATCTTGGCTTTGATAGTGCAACAGCACCATTACAGCAAGGGTAAGCAGGTCAATCCCTTGCAAAACTTACCTTGACTGGCCCAATGGAAACAGAAGGCCCCAGAAAAGAGAGAAGCATCTGGCAGTAGCAAATTGTTTTATTTTATCTTTCTGTGGAAAGAAACTAATTTTAAATAAGAACCAGAGCATTTAAAGAATAAATATTTTTATAAAGCTCATTATCTAGTTAGAGCAGCTCTACCAAGAAAACAAGAGCAGCTCCTTGCTGCTTAGAGATGGAAAAGAAACAGAAGAGGAATTAGAGTTGTCTCTGCATCTCCTAGGCCATTTAAAATTTGTGTTATTCTAGAGTAACACAGTAAAAGAGTCTTTTATATAAAGAACTCCTGCAGGCAGAATCTTTTGGGCCTGGTGCCTCTGAGTAAAGATTTTTATACAAAATTAAGGGCTATATTCCAAATATAAAAGAAGAAAACCACATGACATTGAGCCCTTCTACTCATAAGGTTAAGTAAAAAGAAAGAGATACAACACACTCCTTTTTCCACTGAAATTTCACCAATGACTTTTTCCATCAATGCTTAAACAATTATCAAACAAAGTAAACAGTACTCATTAGCACAAGGATCATACATAATTGGCTTTCCGAAATATTTGCTAGCCTAAATTTTTCTTGATTATCAAGATACTCAAATGGAAATAACCCAGCCACCTAAGCATCTGTGAATCAGAGAACCTAACATAGGGCACACCATCATTCACAGTAAGTGAACCTGTTACTTTTCTTGGATTTTTCTAGAAACTAAATTCTACCAAAGCCTGAGTCAGTTTTATAACTTTCAATCCAAATCAACTCCCACAAAATGTCCATTTACAGTTTATAATAGAGATGAAAGGGGCAGTTTATTAAGTAGGACTGCAGAAGCCATAAGCATTAAAAAAAAAAACAAAATAGTGTAAATAGAAAATGAACTATAGATTTGGCATTGTCCTATGAAGAATCAGAATAAGCACAGCATTCATCCCCACTAACCCCACCCCTATACACAAAGAGGAAGGTATTTAGAACATTAACTTCAATTGACATGCTTGAAAAAAGTCATTAAATTAAAAATCCTAAATGTATGCTGTCACTTTTAAATTAAAAAAAAAACCCTCCTGATTTTATTGTAGTAAAATTTTTTTTATACAGAAGACTTTCATTACATTCAAAATTTGGTTACAGTCATGATTCAACATTAATCTTATTTATAAACATTATCTGGGCATAAACTAATCCTTAAACAGCTACAAGTACAGTACTGACCTAGTTTTTAAGACTTTGACACAATAATACCTGAGGCAAATATAAAGACAAAACAAAAGCATAAAATTCTTACTTGTCCCATTGGTGGCCCTCCCATAGGGGGCATCATTTGTGGCATCATTCCATGAGGTACAGGAGGCATATTTGCTCTCTGACCCATAGGGTGCATTCCCATTGGTGCATAATGCATACCAGGATGCCCCATCTGAAAAACAGTGAAAATTCAAAAATTGGCAAGTCACATTAAATGATTCTCACAAATCTCACTTCAACAAACCACTTACCTGCAGTGACAGAATATTAGGCTAATTTGTGACCAGATTATTGTATTAGTTCATACCTTCATATTTTAAACAAAATGCACTATGTTAGTATTTATGAGGAGCCTGCAAGTTCTAATAAAAAAAAAAAAACGGCAAAAGTTAAAACCACTACTGGACAGTTGGGTTTGCTTTGCATTGGTTTGCCCAGCTTGAAGGATGTATAATGAATGCTAATTTAAAAACTGTCAGGGTGAAAAACAGAACTTTGTCATATTTCATACAGAAGTAAAAGGTAAGTCACCTGGCATTTTTTAACATTACTGAATTTAAAATGATTAATTTACCAAATTAATATAGAGGAGGCCTGGTCTTACAAAATACAAAAGTATGGATACCCAGGGACACTTCACTACTAACAAATAAACATTAGTTCTTAACTTAGGTATTAAGACAAAATTCCTTTTCCCTAAAACACATTTTCAAGGACTTGAGATTCTGTCACTCACAGACACTAAACGCAAACAACTAATTCACCCACTTCAATGCACTTTTAAAAGACAACTACTTTCTTTACGCAATTTTTTCATTGTTCCACATTTTAAACCAGTAATTATCCTCTGCCAATTTTCTAAACAGTCTTCCTGGCATATCAGCACCACTACCAGAGAGAACAAATTTTGCCAGCTTCTCTTAAAGTCTTACAGAATCAAGTTTCTTTGCTAAAATGGGCGTATGGTTCCAAGACGCAGCCCGCCCAGGGTTCAGCACCTTCAGAGCGAATCTGTCTAGGCCAAGCCAACTGGGAACTCCCAGGGTCCTACATCCTTCTCTTTGTGCATCCCCACCCTCCGTTTTTCTCCCTCGAGACACAGCCCACCATCTCGAGGGCTTCCTTCGTCCACATTTATCTTCTTCTCCTTTCGGAGAAAGCTTCCTGTCTCTGACTCCGTTTTTCATTGTGCCGCTTTCCCTTTGCCCCACCGATCCCTTACCGAGGGCCGTCTCCTCAGGAAGCCGTCAGCAGAGACCCAAGAGCTGGAGCAAAGGCTTGAGCCGGACAATCTCCGCTCCCCGTCCCCGGGACCCCGAGAGGTAGGATGGCTCTCCATTTCACTCACCATGAGGCCTCCACGTTCGGCTCCCGTTCCCGGCCTCATCGTCGGGCTCAGACTGCTCCGCCGGCGGCCACTGCCGCTACACATACCAACAAGAAGCGATCTGAGTGGCTGGCGCCCGCTGGGGCCAAAGGTTAAAGGCTGCCCTGAGCTGCGGGGCGGGACCAGTGGGGCTAATAAGCTGACAGGCTTCCCCACGGTCCAATCAGAGTGCGCTGCCGACAAGCAGCTCTGCGGCGATTCGCCCCCAACCTCAGCCTCACTCGGCGTCGCCTGCATGGAAGGGGGGAAGGGGACGGAGGAAGTTTCTGCGGCGAGTCCTCTGCCGGGAAAACTCCACCAAATTCCCCCGGGAAAGGGAAGACAACCGTGTCCCCAGCTTTCCGGGCTTAGACCGCCTCACCCCGTAGGGGGTGGGGCAGTGGGGCCTGCCACCTTCACCCTCCCGCCCAAGTTACGCACGCCCCACTAACCTGAGGCCGCCAGGGGTAGGGTAGGGTAGGGTGGGGGCGGGTACGCTGCTTCTAGCGTTAGCGGTGGCAGGGGCTAGTTGCGCGCGCTCGCGCGCCTTGCTCGAGGCGGGGGAAGGGGGCGGGGAAGGCGAGAGAGTTCGTGCTAGCTCGTACGCACCGGGAGCTGAGCGCGCGCCGAGGTGGAGGGGGAAGGAGGCGTGTCGAGCAGCGTGGAGGGAAGTTGTGATAGGCGTGGGTAGAACAGCGCCAAAGGCAGAAGAGCTGTGTAAATAAGGCAGAGCGAGGGCGCCGGGCGGTGACCTCCTGTTAGGGGGAAGCCCAAGAGGAGGGTGAGCGCAGAAAGGAAGAAAGGAGACTGTAAGAAGGTTAGGGAATGTGTATGAGCGCTGGGCAGGCGCTAGGACCCAGCGTCGAGAAGATGCGGCCTTGGGGTTGCCGGGGTTCCAGCTTCCTGGAGGGGACTTGGCAGTCGCTGAGGTCTCCGGCCAGGTCTAAACGCTGCAGGGAGGGGTAATTCGTCTCCACCGGTTTTGGGCTCGCGTTTCTCTGTGCGCTACGCGTATTCCCCTTCCCGCTTACGTCCCGGGGTTGGGGTCCAATCCTCGGTTCTACAGCTCCTTGTCCCGTCCCGGGGCTACGTTTTGGCTCCACCGCCCACCCTTTGGCACCCCTGCGCCCTTTGGGCTTGTGGTGCAGGCCGCGGCGTCTCCAGGCTGCTGATTGGCTCGGTCGGGGGCGGGGCGGGGCAATGGGGGAAGCTCGGCCTCCGCGGTTCTGTGGTTCTTTCCCGCCATGTCGTTTGTGGAGCGCGGCCGGCGTGCGGCTCTGAGGCGTCGCGGTCTAGCCACTCCAGCCCCTCTGTCTCGCCCTGTGTATTCCGTGTTCATTCAAGGGGACAGCTGGGGTGAAGGTGAAGTCTATGAAGAGGAAGGATGCGACCAAGTGGCCCGTGACTTGCGTGCGGAGTTCTCGGCAGGGCCGTTGTCAGAGCCCAGAAGGGGCCCGCTTCTCTCACCGGACGGGGATGGGTCGCCCATCCTTCCCGATAAACGCAATGGCATCTTCCCGGCGGCTGGGTGCGGCCGAGCCCAGGCTCGGCGGTGGCCGGTCCAGGTCCTTTCTATTCTTTGTTCGCTGTTGTTCGCCATCCTCCTTGCTTTCCTCCTCGCCATCGCCTACCTGATCGTTAAAGGTACCAAAGCAAGTCCGTGCAGGGTGAAGTTGAGCCAGGGCTGGACGCTTCTCCTTCCGCACCTTATCCAGCTCTTTACCACAGGCCAGCAAGCTGCCAGCAGCTTTCTCTGCCAGCCCAGTTCTATACCATTCTTGGATTTATACCCTCTTTGTCTTATTTTCTTGAATGGAGTTCCCTGGTTCGTAGTGAGGAGATCTATTTTAAGAAAGAATCTTTTGATTAAATGGATTCTCTTGAGGAAATATTTTTAAACAACCTGTGAATACATGGAGTCAGATATTAACACTATTATTAAAGGGAAATAGAGAACACCCACCATTAAAAGGAGACAGTGAAAAACACATGCAATTGAAATAGGGTGTATGTATACACACACACACACACACACACAGATACAGAAGGCATTGATCCACAAGTGGTTAAAGAAGTGCTACTCATTCCTTGGTACATTGAGAATTCTTTTTAAGGACAAGGATTTCCATTTCACAGCCCAATTTTCTACTTTTATAGGTAAAGCAACTAGCCTCTTAGTTTTGTATTGTTTGTAATTATATTTAGTAAGCCAAATGCAAAGTATTTATGTTTTCAGACATTCTCTCACTATGGTTCCAAGGCTGGTCTCTAATTTGCAATCCTCCTGCCCTTGATCCTCTGAGTAACAGGTGTTACAGGTGGGCATAGTCCCTATGTACTTCATTGCAGGAGGTATAGTCTTGTTTTTAAATAATTTCACTTCCTTTGTTGGCAGTTGAAATATTGACCAAATTGGAGTAAAAATAGGTGTGTCCTGAAAGTTATTTCCAGGAGCTTTCATATATGTATTGCATGGGTATTACAGTGGGGAGAATCAGATTTGAGTTTTAAGTTCCAGTTTTTACTATTGTGTGACCATGACGAAATTACTGAAAAAAAATTAAAACCAGGAAATCTTAGGTTGTTGTATGAAAATCATTCAAAACTGTGACTGAAATGCTAGTTTTCTTTATTAATTAAAATTAAATCCATTTCACTCCAGTTTTTATTTTTCCTCATTTTGTACCAGCTGGTAATGGGCTGCAGATGGCCTCTAGCAGTTTAACTGTGCTTGAATTTCATAGAGAAGACAGATTGGCAAGTTAATGTGTGAAATGTACCTCTTGATATCAGTCTTCTGTGTAAACTGTTAAATGTTTGGCTACCATTGTTTCATTTCAGTTCTTTTAATGTGTGTGTGTGTGTGTGTGTGGTGTCGAGGTGGGGGAATTGAACTCAGGGTTACTTTAGGAAACTGAACTGCATCCCCAGCCCTAATTATTGTTCATTTTGAGATAGTTAAGTTGCCCAGACTGTCTTGTACTTGTGATCCTCCTGCTTCAATCCGGAGTAGCTGGGATTACAGGTGTTTGCCAACACTCCTGGCTCATTGTATCCTTTCTCTGTCACTCCCCTTACCTGCAACTCTTGATAGTTTTGTCTTGGAGGTATTTTATTTCTCTTGCTCTGAGAGATGACTTTTATTGTTAAGTCATAAAATCATGGTAAAGTAGAATTTTCATTGCAGAAGACATTGATATTTTAGAGAATGGAGAAAGGTACTGAGATCAAAATCTAGTATGCCCTTAATTTTGTGTAACATAAAATGCCTTTACAACCACCACAGATTATGAACACTGCTTTCACTTTTTTTTTTTTTTTTTTTTGGTGGGGGGGTTTGGTACCTGGGGTCTTTCTCAGAATACTATAGGCCTTACTACCTTGCTGAGGCTGGCCAGGAACTTCAGTCCTCTTACCTCAGTCTCCTGAGTCACTGGTATAACAGGTGTGTACCACCTAGCTCTCTTTTTATAGGTGTGGCAGTTGACATTATAGAGATCTTTATGGCTTACTGATGATCATGTAGATGGTAAATAAATCAGAATTTGAACCCATTTCTGACTCCAGAGCACTTTATGGAGTTATACAGTGTTTTCCAGGTCTTTGAGCTTGTCTTCAAATTATAAAATAATCTTTTCTATCTAAACCTCTCTTTGTGTTTACAGAGTTGCATGCTGAGAATTTGAAAAATGAAGATGATGTAGATACTGGACTATTAGGTATGAACATGTCACTTGATTTGGAGTTCCTTTTTTTTTTTCTAAGTCACGTTAAATTATACAAACTTTGGGGCAAAATGCTTACTATATTTCCCATGTGCAGTTGATTTATTTACTTTTTATTGTGTATGTTTTGTGGTGTTATTAGGTATTTTATACATATGTGGTATGTATATGCATATGTTTTTCATAGTTTTATAGTGGACCATCATGGTGTGTATAAAACATTTTGAACATAACTGTATGTGGCTCAAATCCAGCAAATACCTAGGGTTTTCTAATTATCTACTGGTAGAGGTTCCTCATACCTCCTGTCAGGAATTTAAAAACAAGCAAGTAAACTTCCCTACAAACTTAGCCAAACACATATTTTAAGTTCAAAGATTTTCATAAACACTTTCTTTTTTAAAAAGTAAAACTTACAGGCTATACTTATAGGTCAATGACAAGATGATTAATCTCTGATAAGGTTGGGGTGAATGTATTAACTCTTGCCCTTATGTTATTCAAAGATGAAATTTTCTGCTATTTGGCCTCTTTACAGAATGTTTTGAATTGAAGACTGGTCTCTGGTTAAAATTGCCCTAGAAAAATTGGGTAGTTGAAAAGATAGGCCAGTCGTTATTTCAAACTTTGACTCCCTCCAAATCAGCACAAAAGTGAAGTACCTCATTTAATTCAACCCAAGAATGTTCACTTTGTTCAAGTGATTCTGAGGCAGGTAGTCAAAGTACCATTGTTTGAGAAATACTTTTGAAAACCTTGATCTCATTTTTTAAAATGTGCTTAAGGGTGATGAAAGTCCTTGAGAGGTGACTAATAAACAGATAAGCAAGACACAATGTAAGCCTGAGGCCTGAGTGTTTGTTAAGAAATGTAACTTCTGAAGGAGCTGAGACACTACTTTGGGCATCTTTGTTTACCAGAAAAAATTCTTCTTGGGAAGCCCTGTGTATGTCTTTTAAAAAAAAAAAAATTCCTGGAGACAATTTTAGAGCATTGGTGGAGTAAATTGATTCTACTGGCTAATAGGATTAGGCTTTACTCTGTAGCCAGGTAAGTGTGATTGATAGAATGAACTGGTTTAAAACTCATCACCCCTAATCATCCCTGGGTGGCTTTGATGTCTTACTGCAGGATTTTGGATCTCTTTTTATAATTGGCCTGCAAATCCTCTCTTATTACAAGCAACCCCCACCCTGCTTGTTTATTTAGTTAAAACTCACGTTCCAAGCTGGGCACAAGCCTGTAATCCTACTACTTGGAAGACTGAGAGGCAGGAGGAATGCAAGTTTGAAGCTAGCATAGACAACTCAGTGAGACCGTGTCGTGTCTCAAAATCAAAGCACTGCCAACAACAGCTCCCCCTCCCCTGCCAAAAAAAAAGCACATTCTAAATATACATTCCAGCCATTCCTGTTTTAAGATTGTTCTCAGGGGGCTGGAGCAGTGGTTGCTGTTATGGTGCTTGCGGCGTGTGTGAGGACAGGAGTTCAAACCCCAGCACCACACACACAACAAAGTGTCAGAGCAATGAAAGTCACGTGAAAAAGTAAATAAAATTGATTTTGTCTTTCTCTCTCTCTTTCTCTCTCTCTCTGTTTAAAAAAAAAAAAAAAGATTGTTCTTCGGCCAATTAAGCCATGATTGCACGGATCATATGTATCACAGAATTGTTTAGTTTTTGCACATTGGCTTTTGCAATTGTAATATATTCCCAAGTTTTATCTCATTTCACAAACTGTGTCCTACTCCCAACATTGCATTTTTTTCCTCCAGTTTTGATATTACCCAGGGTTTAACAAATGACCTTAAAAAGCTTCTGTGCAAAAAAAACCATGAAAAAGATGATCATGCTGCTTCTGTACTGCATGTGATGGCACAGGCCTGTAGTCTCTGCTACTCAGGAGACTGAAGTAGGAGGATTACTTGAACTGTGATTTTTTTTTTTTTTAATTAGCCTGGGTAACGCAGGGATACCCTTTCTCAAAAATAAGCAAAAAAACAGGATTGGGGATATAAGCTTAATGGCAGAGTGCTTGCCTAGCATGTGTAAGATCCTCTTGTGCTTGGTTCCCAGTGAAAAAGACACGAACACAACAATAAAAATAAAAATTTAAAAATTAGAAGCTTCTAAACCTGGTATCTTTGGTGGCTATCATTGCTTAACATGTTAGGAAACGTTAATTCCCTTTTGTGACTAGTACCACACTTGTAGAGCCTGTTCTTGTTTTTTGAGCCACCCATTTGGTTCTTCTTTTACTTTTTACTTTTTTTTTTTTAAGAGGGGAACAGTGAGAAAGAGCGAATCAATTTTATTTCGTTTTTCATGTGGCTTTCATTGCCTCCTACATTTCATTGTGTATGTGATGCTGTGTCCTTGTGCGTGACAGGCAAGTGACTTAACCACTGAGCCACTGCTCTAGCCCCGGATCTTCTTTCATGATTGAGAAGTTTCTAGGCTTCTGCACACCTACAGAGAAGAAATGTCTGACCCATGCTGAGTTCATTCAAATATAAAGCTGGATCGCTTGAAGAGTTCATCAGCCATTTCTTCTTCAAAGCACTGAGACTTCTATCATCATGATTTCATAATAGAGCATTAGTAACATGGTAAAAATTTCCAAGAGAAAGCAAGTATTGAAGCTGACCCATTCTTAGAAGGGCATATGTTCAAAAAAACTGTTACTTCCCTATAGTGAAAAATTATTGAAACCTTGAAGTTGACTTTTTAGCCCGTATATGAACCTTTTATTTGAGTTCACAGTCTAGTAAGGGAATGATAACAGTGTTATCTGCATCTGGGTAGAGTAAGTCAAGTATTTAATCTAAAAATGCATAGATACATTATTCTGTTCTATAGCACACTCTTTGTAAAATTGTGTGTCTGACCTACTCATTATTGAAAGAACAATTAAGGATAAAAGAAAACAAAAAAACAAGGAATGGAAGAATACATCTGCAAGGTTATGTAATTATAGGTTATTATAGCTTATTTATAATTATATTTCTATTTTCTGCAATATTCACATAACAGTAACAATTCATGAGAAAACCTTTATTAAAAATCAAAATATTCTATGTGTGGTAGACCATGCCTGTGATCTCAGAAACTGAGGAGCCTGAGGCAGGAAGATTGGAAGTTCAAAGCCAATCTACCCTGTCATAAAATGAAAACTAGAAGTCTTGGGGATGTAGCTCAGTGGTAGAGTGTCCCTGGTTTCCATCCCCAGTATAGAAAGAAAGAAATAACAAATGTAAGTTCAGAGAAGTATATGGGACATTAACAACAGGAATACTGGTTATTGAATTTACAGAATGCTAAAAACTTAATTCTTTACAATTACTTTGTATCAATATTATTTCTAAACAATGAAGTCAAAACAATGTATATTATAGTTTTTATGCCATTAGATAGTTTAGTTAACATAGCAAGGCAGGCAGAGACAGAGTTGGTTATTTGCAAGAAGTATCAGTGTATTCCTAATTTATCAGTTATCAAATCAATTATAGGTTTTAATTCTTAACACATAAAAGCAGAAATAAGAACCAGACATTAGGACCTCTGAATCTCAAGACATTGGTTTGTCATTGTGTGGTACTCCTTCTCCCAACTTTGATGGTTGAAAAGGACATTTCTTGGACTCATGAAGTCAAAGATTACCAGGCAATGGAATCATCTGAAGGAGTTGTTAAAATTCATTTTGCTGGTCTTCACTTGGTCTATAATATCTGATTGAATAATCTGGGATGGAGCCCAAGAATTTGTATTTCTTTAGTTTCTAATTGATGCTAACCTTGCTAGTTCAGGGCCTGTTACTGAATCTGATGTATCTTTAAAAACAAAGAAAACAACAAACAAACAAAACCCATACTGGATATTTCTTTTATTGAATTTACAAAATGACAATCTAAATCACTTAATTGACTATGTTTTAGTGTGTGATGTACAATTAGGGGCCATCAGACACATTTTTCAGTTTTGAATTCCGAGCAGTTCTGCTTCTAAGAATTAAAATTTCATGACTTATTACAAGTCTTCCAAAGAATAAGAAGAAAACTAAGTTACATTTTTGATAATTTATTTGATCTTGAAATTTAGTCTGTTCTTTTCCTGGTATTATTATTATTGGAGTTTAGAGATCATATTTATCTTTATCTCAAAACATTTCATTATTTAATTTTTAGGAATTATTTTAATATTACCAATTATTTTCAAGTGTGCTGAAAAATGAAATAATTATGATGGAGGTCTGTTGTGTAGGAGTCAGTAAACTATGGCCCATAAGTAAAATCAGACCTTTTTAGAGTTTTATTGTAGCACACAGCCTTACCAATCTTACATTTTGATTTGTATATTGTGTATGGCTGCTTTCACTTTACACAGCAGAGTAGTCATGACAGAAACCTTACAACTCTAAAAGCTGAAAATGTTTACTATCTGGCTGTTTTAAACACACACACACACACACACACACACAGACACGTAATGCTCCTTTCCAATTAGTCTTTCAACGGAAAGGACTTCAGGAAGGAAAAGAAGGAAGAATACAAATCATCTCCTTTTGCCAAAAGAATGATTTTCATTTTTCTTCTTTCTTAACGCCTGAGTGTTGTAATTTTGTTAATAATGGTAAGTGCTAAATAAAGGCAGGCTGCTATGGATGCAATGGAAATTGGAAAGGAATAAATGTTGATCATCTGAATTGTTTGTAAGTCTGAAAATGAAAATGCTTTGCAAATTATGAAATAAAGTAGTTTATCTCTTTACTAAAATGATATGCCATTAAAAAGTCTAAAAAATATGTTCAAACATTGTTTCGATGAGGCAAGTTCTATAAAATAAAAGCAGAAGTAATGATAAACCATGAGCAAATAGATATGTCTGAAATATGGACTCAACATTTAGAAGATAGGTATGTTCTTGGCATGTATGAAGTTAGAAGCAGTTATATGCACTCAGAGGACCTATGTCCACTCAAGGTGTACATAATTTCAAAACCAGGGAAATGGAGCCAGGTGTGGTGGCCCATGTCTGTAATCCAGTGATGTATATATAAGGCAGGAGAATTTCAAGTTGAGATCCAGCCTGGGAAATTTAGTGATACCCTGTTTCAAAAAAAAAAAAAAAGAATAAAAAGGACTGGGGATGTAACCCAGTGGTAAAGTGCCCCTGGGTTCAATCCCCAGTACCTCCTTTACCCCCCAAAAAAAGGAAATGCTGTTTTTTCTTATAAACTTTCTGACTGATATTTCTATTTCAGATGACTTAAAAGTAAAGGAAATATGAATGGTCTATTGGACCTGGATGATAACTACTGATGACAGGCAGAAGTTATGTGAAGGATGTATAATTAATTGCATAGTAGTATAGGATGATGGGAGTTGGGTTTTTTTTCTAGTTCTTTTCTGCTTCTCTATAATATGTGCAAATTGGTGCCTTGACATCTGATTTCATAAAACTTCCCTGTAAGCCTAACACTGCTGAACAAGATGAAAATATTTAGAACATGTAGCAGCCTCTTCCTGGAAGATAAAAAGAGAAAGTTTCTAACACACAAGTAACTATAACTTGAAACCAAAAGAACATTTTGAAAAATGAACCAAAACAAAATACATCCTTAAAAAAGTAAATATAAAATTCTATGAAAGGGATTTGAATAGAAAGTCTCTACCCTCTCTTCTTTCTTGGCCACAAGTTAAAATATCATCTCCTTTCTTTGACATTGGTTGAGTCCTTTACCTTTCAGTTGATGGAAAAGAGGAGTTTTCATCTGTTTCATCAACTGATGGAGACAATTTTTTCAAAAAAATAATCAAAAGCAGGAATAATAAAAATATGCAATGAATCTGTGGTTTGTGTGCACTGATATGAAAGCACGTCTTTGGGTTGGAGCAGTGGCTCAGCAATATTGTGCTTTCCAGGCAAGTGTGAGGACCTAGGTTCAAACTCTAGCACCACATACACAATAAGTGTTGGAGCAACAAAATCCACATGGAAAGACTAAATAAAATTGATGTTCTCCCTCCCTCCTTCCCTCCTCTCTCCTCTCTCTCTTCCTCTTTCCCCTGTCTTCTTTCTCCTTTCTCTCTTTTAACAACAATAAAAAAAAAGGTCTCCATCATAGAATATTAGGTTAAAAAAAAAGCAAAGTGAACAAAACAAAAGAAAGTGCAGAACAATTGTTTTTCTTCTGGCAAGAATTCCATTTGTGAGCAATATGCTGAGAAAATACACAAATTTTGTATATAAATAACTTTATACATCTACCTACTTGAACTAGATATCTATAATTTTTGGAAGGCTCTTAGCTGATTGCTTTTAAGAGTGGAATTGGGGAGATACCCTTGAATTTTATTTTTATATGCTTTCAGTTTTTATATCCTTAATAAATTCTTAGTAAAATGGGTTTATGAAACATAAGTTATAAAATTTTTAAATTGCATATTCTGGAGATACTGAGTTATAACAAATTTTGGTTGTAGGGCGTTAACTTCGGTGGCTTTTCTTTTTAGAAGTGTGTGATTTTCTGAATCATAAGCACTACTAGATCACAGTATTGCAATTTACTGTTTTTAGCCCTATTATTGGGAAACGACTTTTGGTTAGTTCATACGAACGTAAGAATGTCCAAGTCATCACTTGGATTGTGGAGGAGTATTAGTAGTAGTAATTTCAGAAAAACTAAAAAATACTTATTAAATTTGACAAGTATGCTATTAAAACACCTGAAAGAAGCTTTTGAGAATCTTATATTTGGTTATTTTTTAAATGTTATTTTGTGTGTTTCCTCATGTTTTAGATATCTAGAATTCTCATCATTTCATAGCAGTCCCCAGTCACAAATATTTGATTTTTCTTGAGTTAATTATCATCTTTGTTCTGGAGACTTTACATATTATGTTAAACTTAGAGGTAACCTATCATTTTCTCCTCTTTCTAGAGGTATTCGTCTGAGTAGTAGCAAAGAACAGGTATTTGGCAATATAGCCATCATTAAGTGTAGTTGTATGCTATTTCTTATAATTTGTTTAAATCTCACTGGGTTCATTAAGAAGTTTGTACTTTGAGCCTTCACTGAGGTTATGTGCCCAGTCCTAGGTTGGGTTAAGGTTCTAGAGTGCTTAAGTGTTCTACTGTGTCAGAATTTCGGGATGAAGATAAATTGTAATCGTGAAGAATTTGCTTAAGGGAAATACCATTGAAATGTCTTTCATTCTGACCAGGATGGCCTTTCAGATGTAGTACTTGCAGCCATAGGAACACCTACTCTTTCTCTGCTCCTCTAAGGGCAGAGATATCTGTTAAGTGGTCCCTGGGCCCATCTATGAATATATACACAGCTATATTCCCTGTGTAATGTGAAACTTCCTGTAGACAGTTTGCCAGGAAGCCTCAGTAGCACTAACCTCCCCTAACCCCCGTAAACACACATAAGTGCAAATATACAATATGCTTTATTCAGACCAGGGACATCTTCCTCATCTTTAAATAAACCCCTTGCTTTATTCCTCCCTTTTCCACACAGACATTTCATCCATACTCCAGTCAACTCATTAGCTATGCTATCTATTCAAGTTGTTTTTGTTTTTGTTTGTTTTTTAAAGAGTAAGAGAAAGAATCAATTTTATTTAGTTTTTTCATCTGGACTTTGTTTCTCTGACACTGAGTTGTGTTTGTGAATCTGGGGTTTGAACCCAGTTCCTTGCATATGCCAGGCAAGTACTGCCAACCACAGAGCTACTGCTCTAGCCCAGTTCAGTCTGTTTTGTTTACCCACTTACCCCCGATTATATCTTTATATTCATTTTTGTAATTATTTTGCAACACAAAAACCAAAGAGAGGCTAGGGTTATTTCTCCTTTCTGCTTTAGTACATCCCTCTTAAGCAATGCAGCTGCAACTGAATATCTCTGCAAAGGAACAGGGAAGTGGGGAAAGCTATCAGAAAACATTTAGTTTAATCTTTCAAAAATAATGAACAACACTTTTTCTTGAAGTTTAGTTACTCGAGTTTGTAATTCAGAGTTTTTATTAGTCTGTTACTGAACTTTACATAGTTTGTAAATAGAACAGTTGCATGCATTTTTTTTTTTATGCTTTTGCTTAAAGGCTTCTTTGGTGGTTGATTTTTGAATATCCAGGCAATTTGATAATTCTTAAGACATTCTCTAGTGTTCGCAACCTTTCCTTCCTCCCTGTATTCAGGAAGCATTATTGGTCATACACTTTAGTAATGGTAGCTTAGTAAACTTAAGGCATTTTGAATATAATTCTATATAGATAAGGATGCAATTTCTCTGCCCCTCCACATTCAAAGACTATTTTTGGAAATTTTGTGTGTGTGTATAATTTACTTTTCGGATATAATTTTTTACAAAGGTTTAATGATAATATGGATCAAAGTTCCAAAAGTATAAAGAGTATATGTAGAGAAGCCTTCTTACTCCTATTCCCTATCCACTCATTTCTATTCCCCCATAGGGGAACCAATGTTAAATTCTTGAACCTTTCAGAAAAGTTTTATAGATATGTTAGTGAAATATATTCATTTCTCCATATATATAACATGCACATATATTTTTGTGTAATACATTAATTTCCCCTGTTTTCATAATGATGCATATGAAGTTCTGAACATTTTTTGGTTCACTGGTATATCTTGGAAAACATTCCTTATCAGTACATAAAGAACTTCCTTATTATTTTTCAAAGCTGCATAGTATGGTATAGATATACTTGCTTAACCAGTCTCACATGGTAGTAGCCCTTTATGTTCAGTTTTTCTTTCTATGGTTTTAGGTACCTATGATCAACAGCAGTTGAAAAATTACATGGAAATTACATGGAAATTTCCATAAATAAAAAACTCATGAGATTCCATATTGAGTCAAATATTGTGTGATCCCACTCCATCCTGCCTAGGACATAAAACATTTTTTGCACAATACACCCATGCTTTATGTGTTACTGCTGCATTGTCATTACTTAGTGTTAAGATCAACTGGTCACAGATTAATTGCTGAAGTTTTTTAGAGTTTTTGTCCAGGTAGTATGAGAGACCCTAACTTTCACATAACTTATTTAATACATTGTTGTAATTGTTCTATTATATTAGTTATTGTTAATGACTTCCTGGGCCTAATTTATAAAGTAAGCTTAGTAATGTCATATATCTAGGATAAAACCATACATGTAGTTTTAGTTTTTATCTACAGTTTGGGACCTACTTTACCTGCATTGCTGAACATTTGGATTGATTCCAGTCATTATTATCAGCAATGCAATAAAGAATAATCTTGTACATATAGCATCTTATTCATATGTATATATGTAAGACAGTTTTCTACAAGTAGAGTTCTGAATGAAAGGATATCTGTATGGGGTCATTTTCACAAATACACTGCCAAGCCTCTCCATAGAGGTTTACCAGTTTAATTCATCTAGCAGCAATGCATGAAGAATTTGTTTATTCATAGCCTCAGTGTCAGAATTTTACCAGACTTGTATTTTCGTCAGTTGATAATCATAAAAAATGACTGATTCTGATATTGAATTAACTGTCTTTTCATGTTCAACATCATTTGTCTATTCATGTGACAATACCAACCAATTTTAAAAATTGAAGTCCTACAGTATATTTCTAATATCTAGTAGAATTTGTCTCTCCCCCCGCTTTTTTTAAAAGAAGGACAGTGAGAAAGAGAGAGACAGAGAGAAATAATTTTTATTGAGTTTTTCACATGACTTTCATTGATCTGACACTTAGTTGTGTACTTGGGTGCTGGGGTTTGAACCCGCATACTCGCGCATGCCAGGCAAGCGCTGTAACCGCTGAGCCACCGCTCCAGCCCCGAATTTATCTCCCTTTAACCATTACTGTTTATCATGATATAACAACTTTAAAATAGCTTTTTTTTCTTCCAAGAAAAAATGTTCATGTTTTCAGTCTGAATTTTGATGTTACCTTGTAGTATCTGGTTTGTTCAAAAACAATTATCACAAGTCTATAATTAACTGATTAATATATTAAATGTTTGTTATCTTTCTCCCCAGTAGAGACATGAAGACAATGATGTTTTTTTGTTTTGTTTTATCACGGTATCCATATCACATAACATACTAATAAACATATAGTAGCCCTTGTATGTATTTTGTGGAGTAGATTAATAAATGAATTTATGAAGGAATTTTGAAAACTTGACATTAAAATAAAGCTGCACTCCTACTAAAGGGAGTTGGCCATTGACCTTGGAAACAGATCACTACCATTTTAATATCCTTAATGGGTCATGAAGAGTATGTAAAAAGTCTTCAGATTCATTTATTAGTATGTCTTGTCACTTTGTTTATGCCTCATATTCTTCTACTTCTCAACCCTGTCCTCTTTCCTTGAGTTCTCTAAAATATGCTTTTTGCTTGTTTTCTGTGAAATAAATTAGCTGTAAATAAATCTGGTATCCCAAATTTGGTTAAGTTGTGAATCAACTTTTGTTTATATATTGAACAAGTGCACTGAAGAATCAGATTAGGCTTATAATTTTCATGTGAAAACAATGAAGAGGAGGTATGCCAAAATTGATTTGTGTGTCAGAAGTATCTGGTGTAGAATGTATCACTTAGTACTAAGTAAAAAGTAAGAACAGCAAGTTCTTCAAGTTAGATGAAAAATGTAGACATGTTAAGAGTGATACGTTTTGACTGTTTTTCCTATAGTCGAATTTTGCAAATGAAAGTTATATTCTCAGGTTGAGTTTATTTAAAAAATATAGTGATGTGACTTAATTGTGCTTTACTAATTTATATTTGTACATGTTTTAGCTTTTATTAAGCTCAAATCTTTTATTATAATATTGGTTACATTTAATTCAAAAACCAGAAATACATATGATCATTTGAACATGATGATACTAGTTTAAATTGCGTTAGTGTTAATAATTTAAGTTTTCCCCCCTCTCTCTTTCCATTAAGGATTCTGGACTCTACTTATAATATCCCTAATTGCTGGATTCTCCTGTTGCAGCTTTTCTTGGACAGTTACTTATTTTGATTCTTTTGAACCAGGAATGTTTCCTCCTACTCCTCTTTCACCTGCCAGGTTCAAGTAAGTATTACTGTTATTTTTGTTTGTTTGTTTTAAAATCCATTTAAATTCTGTTGAAAATACTAAAATAGATATGTTGAGGCTATTCTTTGTAAATCCAAGTCAGAAGATTTTTCAGCTTGTGGGCTTGGCCATTAAATAAAGAATATTTTAAAAGCCACATGTAGGTAATACAATTTAAAAAATCAAGGACTTATCTAAGAAACTTGCATGGATATTTGTACTTTGTAGATGGAATTTCATTTGGAACTTTTTATTTTTATTTTTGTTTTTTAGGGAGAGAGGGACATACTTGAGGGCCAGATGTTTTCTCTGATGTGGAAGCTAGTGTAAAACCTAAGACAGTATGATAGTCAGCTGAGTTTAAGTAATAAACTCACCATAGTTGAAAATTCACCTAAGCTGGGAGAACCATACCTATGAAGGTGAGAGGAGATGGGAGGGAGGCAGAAAGGAAGGAAGGTTATTAGTACAATGGGGAATACTCAACTCGCAGAAGCCTAGCTATACAAAGGCAGGCAGAGAAACTAGAAATGTAAAC
Organism: Aplodontia rufa; assembly: GCA_004027875.1. Classification (NCBI taxonomy): domain Eukaryota; kingdom Metazoa; phylum Chordata; class Mammalia; order Rodentia; family Aplodontiidae; genus Aplodontia; species Aplodontia rufa. Next base: position 23,134 of record PVKS010025221.1, read on the forward strand.
AATTATACATGTATATGTTCATTTCAAACTGTAGTATGGTGGGATTACAGAGGAGACATGAGTATGGGGAATGGATGAAGGGGTGTAGATGCTGGTCTAGGATTGGCCTTAATTTACTATCTCACTATGTCAATGGCCATGTATGCATGAATATGTAACAGTCCCTTCCAATACGTTAAGACTATGTCAGACTAAGAAAATAAAATAGAGAGTCAGACAGTGAGGGTGAGGGAGAAAGTCAATTTTGTTTAGTTATTTTTCATATGGCTTTTGTGGCTCTGACACTTGGTTATGTATGTGATGATGAGGTTTGAACTTGTATTCTTGCATGTACCAGGCAAGTGCTATAACCGCTGAGCCACTGGTGGCCCCAGCCCCCATTTGAAACAATTTATGAAGGCAAAATGAGTGTCAGTATTTTGAATGTTTTACTAGATTCATGTATAAATGTTCAAACTCAACTATTTAACAATTGGATTGGAGTTTCCCTCACAATTAAGACTGTGTAATAATTAGTAAGTGGCCATGACACATAATTTATAGAGCTAGACAAAATTGCTTGTTACAGTGGAATAGTATTAAATTTCTTTGGTCTATATTTTCTGTGTTTCAGAGAATTTTGGGGAAATTCAGTAGGCAATAATTAATCTAGTTTATTCATGCCAGGAAGGCTCCAGTTTTAAATATTGATTTCCAAATAAGGACATCTCTATTTTTTTCCTAAAGATGGTAGTGGGGAAAGGGGAATGGTGAAGACTAGAAAATAAATTCCATTAAATTTATGTACATTATTAGATTTGTTAACTACTGTTCTTTCTACCAGTGCCAACCCACCTATTGAACAGGTTGTAGAGATAAGAATATATATTTGAGGTACTCTATAAATGTAAAACTATACTAATGATAGTTATTAATAATCTGGTATAACGGATAATCATTATTCATCAACTTCCATATTTTCCTGCCACATAAAGTCTTTAAAATTTTGACTTTATAAGCTACATGTGAGTACAAGTTTAGTGTTTGTATGAATTTTAAATGTCTTAAATACCTGTAAATATAGATTGTATAGTTTTTGTGTGCCTGAGGTAGATAAATGATTAATAGTATAAAATAAACTAAGAGTTATACCTCATAGTGCAGTACAATCCCATAATTCACATGGGTACTATTCAATTGGAAAGTTGATTTTGCTGAAAGGAGTTCAACTGGAATTTATATTCTTTGCTGCCTATTGAATATATTTTAATAAGTGTTATAAGTCTCATAAATAAGCTTGTGCTTCATAAGTTATCCAAAAAAATTAAGTTTTTTTCATTTGAACTTCAACCATTTAGTAGCTCTTGCTGCTTGGATTTCAGAACGTGGTTTTTACTCAGTGATAAAACAAACAAACAACTACAACAACAAAAAAAAACCCCAAAACTCCAGTCTTTAAGAAATTCATATTCACCAAGACTTGAAACCTTTATTCACATGTTTATTCCTTCACTAAGTCCAGTTCTTCTTGCATTTTCAAATGTCATTAGAAGAGTTCTTTGCACTCTCAGTATGTTTGTAATGTTTATGGCTTTGTTATAAGACTGCTTGGTCTTCCATCCTCCAAGCTTTCATTCTTCTTTGTACTGTAGACTGCTGTTTTTCTTTCTTTTTTTTTTTTTGACTTTTTTTTAATTTTTTTATTTTTGAGCAACCTTACAAGATTTTAACAAAACAATATAAAATGTGTATAGACTGCTGTTTTTCTAAAATCAGATCTGTTATAGCTCTCAAGTCTTCAGTTGCTTTCATGTTGCCTTTAATATATAAAGGTCAACTTCTAAACATAGCATATCAGTCCTTTCCTAAATGACCCTGCCCTACATTTCCAACATTATATTCACTTATTTCCCCAGTGCATCCTATACTTTAGTGACATACCTAATTACCTTGGCATTCCCCAAATAAATTGTAATTTTGAGATATCATGATTTTATTCTTGCTTTTCTCTTTCCCTGGAATGTAATTTTTCCCTCTCAGCTTCTCTTCTACGACCACCATAATTCATATGCCTGATAAATGTTGGAAGTTTGGGAGGGGTTAGAGAAAAAAGTATTCTGGTGTTTTCTTAATAGTCTATCATTAACTAGTAGTATTTCACTAATTTTAAAAATTTTACCTTTGTATTTTTTGTTAAATTAGTAACCGGTAGTAAAGAACCTCTATTTTCAGTGTGTTTATTTGTCATGTGGTTTAACATGAGAATTTTACATCCCAATCTCAGATTATGTACTTGTTGGTATAGCCCTAAAATGTTTTGAAAAATATTTAAATATATGCACACAAAATATATTTTAATTTTCATATATACAAATGGATATATAAATAAAATATAAAATATATATATATTTTATTTAAAATATAATTTATATATGTAAATGAAAGTATGTTTGTGCATACACAAAAATATAAATGAAATTGTTTGATACTGAAAAAACACTGCCCTCTAGTGTTTGTGGAAAATTCTGAATTACTTCAAAAATGTCAGAATGAGTATATATTCTGTTTGTCACCAGTAGAGTGAGTCCTTGTACTGGGAAATAACCTCTCTTGCAAAAGCTGAAATCTTCAGACTTTATTCTCTTGGAAATAAGATTGATGTATTTCATTAATATGCAATATTATCTTTTCATAAAAAAGTGTCTTTATAACAGTCTGTGTATTAACTAAAATAATTAATGATCTTAATATAAACATTTTTCCTGATTCTATAAAAGTAATTCTGATTGTTTATTGACAATTCAGAAGAAAAAAAATGAATGGAAATAATAAATAATCATGGAAAATGTTTATCAGCATTTTATGTCTTTCCATTTTTATGCTTATTTTAAAAATTACAATTGGAATCACAGTGTACATACTGTTAAAATAATAATCTTTTGCTATTCTTTGTAAATGGAAGCATGTGGACTTTAAAAAAATTAATTCTTGTGGAAAAAGTCAAGAAAACCATGGCTATTAACTGTGTTTTCCTGAAATATATAAATCCCTCATAGGAAGAAAAAGACAACACATACTGTAATTAGTAAATATCAAGCGAAGCACTTAATGAAATCAGCAATTTGTATCATTAGGAGGGATTGAGATTAAAAATCCTTTTTTATAGTCATTTAATTTCATGTTTACTATTTTATATTTATTAGCTTTACCTTAGAAACTTTGACTTTTACATAAGCATGAAAACTTCAGGAACTACAAGCTAGTTACAGAAAGGTGTATTTTAAGACAAGTGTGTAATGAACTTTGACAGGCATATTTTTCAGAAGGATAAATCCAAGAATTTGTGTACTTTATGAGTCAAAAATTACTACAGTGTCGTATATAAACCTTCCTATTAGTAAATCATCATTTTTTTGTATTGGGTATAATATACTTTTAAATTATGTGGAAGACTTTATTTTAGTTGCTACTGAATATCTGTTTGGAATGTTAAAAGAGATAATGTTAAAAGAGATAGAGTAAGTTTAGATTGTTTATAGTATCTAATAGGTAGTCCTTATTTCTCCTTAGGTTGTAATTCATCATTCTTATTTTTTTCTTCTATCTACTAAGCATCTCCAGTTCAGTTCTTTCTTCAATTTCCCATCTTCATTTATTGTATTAGGTTTGTCAATGATTTCTATCCAGAAATGGTCATTATTTCACATTGTAATTATCTGCTTTACTTAAGAGTTTCTAGGAGTTTATGTATGTTTGTATGTAACCTAATCTTGCAAAAAGACTGCGTACAAAGAGAATACAGAACTATAGGTAATCTTGGGGTTCATTTTTTGATGGGTTGTCGTGACTTTACGGACGAAGTTAGATACAAGATGTGCCTTGAGGCTTCATTTTTCCTAACTAGCACGATTTGTAAAATAAAATTTTAAAAGTAGCAGAGATGTCTTAGGAATTCCTATTAAAGATGAGCAGGGAATCAAATTCTTCCTGAGTCACCTACAAATTTTATCATCAGTCTTTTCCTCCATTTTATAACATACGAAGAAACTGAGTCCCAAGAGTTTAAGCAACTTGCATCAAGTCAAATTACTGGCACCTGAGTCAATGTTCATTGTTTTTTTTTCAGTACTAGCTAACCCATCTGTGCATTATAAAATGAATGAATACAAATTTCATTGTCATCATTTTATTGATAAGTAACAGGTACTCGGAATATTTTCTGTGATAATTTTGTTCCTGCAGTGTGGCTAAATCCAGTAAGGAAAATAAATCTCATTATCTTTGTTATCTTCATATTTTCTTCCAGCAATTACCACTTTCCACTTTAGACTGTTCAGATTTCACGTTAATTGTGCATGGAGTTCCATCTAGTGGTAAAATGATGTACCAACAAGTTTGTAGTTCCCACAAGTAGTAAAAATTAAAACCACCATTGAAAGCCCCATCTATGGTGTAATTGTAACTGCATTCTAGCAGTAAATTTATTGGAAAAATTATAATATTAGTGACAAGTATATCAAAGTACAATGTTAGCTTTGTAATTACATGTCGAAATATTTAGTGATAGTAATATGAAAAATTATGAAATGGGTTGTTTTTCTACCTCATTACTTTTTGTGTAGAGTCAGAGACCAAGGACCAGCATGCTTAATGAAGTTAATGTTGTTACACTGCAATCAGTATTGATAATTATGAAACCTTTAATGCAGACATGAAAAAATGCCTATATTTGGATAAGCTGTCAAATTTAACAGCCTGTAATCCTATAATTTTCAGGATAAGACATTATTTTTATACAGTTATAAAACTAAAATGACCTGGAGATTCCAAAATAAGACATTTTGGTAATTAATGTTGGGTTTTTAATTTAAAATCCAGAATTAATTTTTATAATCTAAACATTCAGAGTAAAATGGTAAGCACCCCTAGAATTTAGTAATTTCCTTAGTAAGGTAGTGGAAATCATTGTAAAGGGAGTTACTATGGCCAGGGAGCTTAGTATGTCAATAACATAAAACTGCTATTTTAAACTGGAAATACCCATAGAAACTTTATTTCCAAGGAGGGAAAAAAAAAGCAATGCTTAGTTACAAGGATGGACTAAGTCTATTACGAAAATCAAATGTTGCTAGAAATTTTAGATTTCAGTTTCAAGAGGTTTTATAAAAGTAAGATTTGTAGTGAATTGCATATTTGCATTCAAAGCTTAGTGATTGAATAAGTTATTGAGAAACTGATTTCAAGTAATGTTTCTTATTCGGTTGAGAAATGTCTAAGAAATACCATGTCTTCCTATCAGAGCATTATAGATTTTGAAGAATGTCTCATAAATCTTGCTCATCTTGAACCTTAACTGAAGGTGAGTCTTTTTGAAGCTAGCATGGAATGAATTGTTTTAGAAAGAATCATCTCGAGCATGTGTGCAATTCTGATTTAGTTTAATGATGTTGAGTATCTGTGTTTATAATATGAATATTTGTTAAAAGAAGACATAATTTTAAATGTCCCTAGATGGCTTTTTAAAACAAAATTTTTTTAGTGCATTATAGTTATACATAATGATGGGATCTGTTGTCATATATTCCTAGATGCACAGAATACAGCAATATAATTTGGTCAATATCCCTACCCCTCCACACCTGTCTGCCTCCCACCTCCCATTCCCCAATCCCTTGCCTCTCTTCCTGGTCCTATATTTATCCAAAAAAATCCAAGTACATTGTTGTAATTCTTATATCTATGAAGAACATTTTTTATATACATGACTGTAGAGTATACAGTGACACACATATAAATGCTTGGAATGTACCTTGCTTTATCTCAGTTATAACCTTTCCCCTTCTCCTCCCTTCCTATCATCCCTTGTTATTCTTTGGTACATATTGACAATAGGATTAAGCATTTATGTTTTTGTAAAGGCATGCAGTATAGCTTGTTCAAATATCTTATGCAATATCTTGCAACTGTGTCTCATAAATATTAACAATTTGAATTTTTGTTCTATGGTTCTAATCCATGCTTTATCTAACTTTCCCCCAAGCCTGGGTTTAGGTCCAGCCACCACAAATGAGGGAAAACATTTGGCCCTTGACTCTCTGGGCTTGGCTAACTTTTCTCAACATGATTTCTTCCATTGCCATCCATTTACTTTCAATGGATGCAATATCATTGTTTCTAGAGCTGAGTAAAACTCCATTGTATATATAAACTAATGCTTTTTGGATCCGTTCATCCAGTGAGGGGCATCTGTGTTGGTTCCGTAATTTAGCTTTTGTAAATTGAGCTGCTGTGGACAAGGATTTTGCTGTGTTGCTGTAATGTACTGATTCTAACTCTGGGAAAATACCCAGAAGAGGGATAGCTGGATCATATGGTGGATCCAACCGTAATTTTTTGAGGAATCTCCACACTTTTCCAGAGCAGCTGTACCAGACTGCAATTCCACCAACAGTGTGCTACTGTTCCTATCGCCCCATAACCCCTCCAGCATTTGTTGTTGTTTGTATTATTCATCTTTGCCAGTCTGATTGGAGTGAGGTGAAATCTTAATATAATTTTGATTTCCATTTCTGTGATTGCCAGTGATTTAGAATACTTTCTCATGTATTCATTGGCTTGCTCAATGTCCTCTGTTGAGAAGTTTCTGTTTAGCTCTCTGGCCCATTTCTTGATTGGATTGTTTATGTTTGTATTATTGAGTTTTTTGAGTTATATGTATATTTTGGATATTAGTCCTCTGTCAGAAGGATCATAGGCCATGGTTCTCTCCCATTCAATAGGATGTCTCTTGACTGTTTTGACTATTTCCTTGACTGTACAGAAACTTTTTCGTTTAATAGCATCCCACTCATTGATTTTTCACTGTAATTCTTTCACTTTAGGAGTCTTGTTGAGAAAGTCATTGCCAACTCCCATATGCTGGAGTGTTGGTCCTAATTTTTCTTGTAGCAATTACAGGTAACTGGTGTGATTTCTATTTGTTTGATCCTTACAGATTAAATTTTTGTGCAA
>PVKS010025222.1:0-30118 GCA_004027875.1 Aplodontia rufa
GAGAGGGGGCATTTGGCTCAGTAGTAGAGAGCCCCTGGATTCAATCCTCAATACCACAAAAAAAAAAAAAAAAAAAAAAAAAAGAAGTTTGCAAGCACATTCATAAACAGGGAGAATAAATGATCAGGTATACACATCATACAGCTCCAGTAATTGTCAATGTTTGCTCAGTTTTTATTGTGCCTACACTAATCCTATACCACCACCCCTCTCAGATTTTTTTTTTTTTTAAGAGAGAGAGGGAGGGACAGAAAGGATCAGTTTTATTTGTTTTTTCATCTGCTCTTTTGTTTCTCCAACACTAAGTTGTGTATATGATACTGGGGTTTGAACCCAGGACCTTGCACATGCCAGGCAAGTGCTCCAACAGCTGAGGCACTGCTCCAGCCCCGATTTTTATTATTTTATCTTTTAAACATTATGTTAGCATCTAAAAGATAAGAATAACAATTCCACTATCTGTTATCAAAGCTATAAATTAAATAGCAATTCCTTTTTATCAGTTATCTGGAACAATATTTAAATTACATTATGTTTTGTTTCTTTGGTTTAGTCCAATATATTGCTTTTGGTTTAATGGTCTTACAAAATTCCTTCTCTTACTGTTAGTTTTTCCCATAGTGTCCCAGAAACTAGTTTTTGCTAGGTCCCCGTGATATTATGTAATTATTCCTCTTTCTCTTTTATTTCCTCTAAATTGGATAAAGCTACAGGCTATATTGGATTCAAGTTCCCTTTTTAGCACTTTTTGGCAAGACTACTTTATAGGTGATTATGTATATTTTAATCATGAGATACACTGTACCTGATATACCAGTTGACTTTAAACCGAAGTTAGAACTTCCTTTAGTACATTTTCATTATGTTTGGATTTTATTAGTTGTCTTAACTTATAGAGTTTTCTTTTTCTTTTTTCTTTTTTCTTTTTTTTTTAAAGAGAGAGGGACAGTGAGAGAGACAGAGAAAGAGAGAAACAACTTTATTTAGTTTTTCACATGGCCTTAGTTGCTCCAACACTCAGTTATGTACGTGGTGCTGGGGTTTAAACCCAGGTCCTCGTGCTTGCCAGGCAAGCGCCGAAACCGCTGAGCCACCGCTCCAGTCCCTAGAGTTTTCTTTTTCAATCCAGAACATTTCATTCAGTGATTAGCAATTAAATATGGCTATCAAGAAACTAGTTTTCAAATAAAGAAGTAGTTTTCACTCACTTTTGGGTTGCCCATTTAGTTATGGATATATGTTCTTTATCTTCAATTCATTCATAAAGTACTGAAAACAGAACTCTGTGGTATACCATTGGAAATCTTCCTCTATATGACAGCTGTTTCTTTGATTGTGGGTCATAAATTCATCTGATGGAATTGCTATCCAGCACTTTCTTTCCCTGGCTTGTCCATAAATTTTCTTCAAAAGGTTTATTAAATTTGTTGCTGATGTCAAGGTACATTATGTCCTTGGCATTCATTTTATTCATTAAAAAGTTCATTTCCTACTAAATACTGCTGGGCACCAGTGGTTACTATTTCCTATCCAAGAAGGTACTTGGAAGCTTATTTGTGATATTTCTAATTTCCAAATGTACCTACTCCCAGTATGGCTGATTTCATGCCATACTACTGAATGCAGCATTAGGAAGAGATGTGCACCATTGGCTCTGCTTGGTAGTGGTATTTATACCTATTGTTGCCGTAATAACTGAAGCAGTTATTATGTGCCAGGCTTTGTGAGGATTTTCTTGTATTAACATTTTTCATAACAAAGGTATAAAGTTACCCCTATTTTGCAAATGAGACACAGACTGATTAACCAACTGAAGTGACTTCATCGGACTTGGTCCCATACATTGTTGTTCCATAGTCCTTTTCTTCCAAAGGTTATAACTATAAAGAAGAAACAATTTGGTGGCAAGTGGTAAGAAGGGAAATAATAGATTTCAAAAGGAAGTATGAGACCATAACTATCCTCTAGTACAGGCCAGGATAAAATTCTATCCTTTGGAAATCCTTAAAGAATACAAGTATAGATACAGAAGACTAAGGAAACACTCTGGTCAACAGAAACAGTTCAAACCAGAGTATTCTAGAGTTATACTCAGGATCAAACTTGTCATGTACAGCAAAATTGTTCCACAACCCAGAGCTTATATGAGACTATTTTAATTAAAATTAAGTACAATTAAAAACAGTCCCTCATCTGCAATAGCTTCATTTCAAGTATTCGGTAGTTACATATAGCCAGTGGATAGTGTATTGTACAGCATAGATACTGTACAGTAGTGCTCTCAAGTGAAGCTTACCCCAGTCATGTATGCCTCCTGCAAGACTGATCTCTATTCATGTTTTATTTCTGACCTGTACTTTGGTGACCTTCAGTTGGATAAGTTGCCTTATTTCCATTTATACTCTATTTTATGCAGAATCAAACTTCAAGATTGGTAATAGATTATTTCTTATCTCCTGCTCTGTTCTTAGGGGAAATGTTTAAGAAATAAGATTATTGGGGCTGGAGTGGTAGCTCAGTGGTTATGGCGCTTGCCTAGCATACTCAAGAACGTGAGTTCAAACCCCAGCACCATGTACACAACAAAGTTGGAGCAACAAAAGTCACATGAAAAACTAAATAAAATTGATTCTCTCTTTCTCTCTCTCTCACTGTCCCTCTTTCTTTAAAAAGAAAGAAAGAAAAACAAGATTATATTAACATGTCATAATCCAGAAAGTTATACTTTTTAAAAATTGTGTTAAAACCAGATGTGATGGCACACACCTGTAATCCATCTACTTGGGAGGCTGAGGCAGAAGCTTCACAAATTCACACCAGCCTCAGCAACTTAGCCGGTCTCAAAAGAAGGGGGCGGGGAGGGGGGCATGGGGCACTGGCGTCCTGGGAATGTAACTTGGTGGTAAAGTACCTCTGGGTTTGATCCCCACTACCACCCCAATAAATAAATATTTTTAAATTTCTTTAAATGCTCTATTATTACTTCTTTTTATTTAATAATTAAGGAGGAGAAAGTTCAGACCATACTCCTTCTCAGGAACCTAGTGGATGTTCAAACCAGAGACCTGCAGAGGACCTCACCGTCCGAGTGGAAAGGTTTGCTCTTATTTTTGCAAATAGCATTTTGTTTAAAAAGGCAATGGTTTTCAGCTACTTCATTAATTTAAATAAAAACTGAAATTTCACGAATGAAGTTTAAGAATTCTGGTTTGAAATTTTTGATTGCCTAACCAGTTTATAAAGTTTATGTTCTAAGAAATAAGCTTTTGTGTATTTCTGAAGTGGTCGGTCAGCTATGGGTTTGATCATTCTAATAATTCCTTTTTTACAGGTACTTTGGTACATGTGTGTTTCCATCTGTCATTTCTGCTTTTTTGTCTATGCCACAAGGATAGTAAGCTCCACATGGGCAAGAACTTCAGCTCATTTTATGACTATACTGAGCTGGGGTCCTGCATAAGTGGATATCTACTAAGTGTCATTTTCTGTTGGTCTAATAATCAGATACAAATTTCTGATTTTTTTGTAGTTTTTAGTGCTTTTTTCAAATTTTTTTGTTAAGGAGTTATTGTACAGTCATAACAGTTCAGTGCTTTTTAAAGTACAGTGACTGTCAAATTACACAGTCTTTTATGGTGTAGTTCTTAAAAGTTATATGGGTTAATGGTTATGCAGAAATATTTTTAATCCTGGCTTAAAACATTTAGTGTTAAAAGCTTCCTTAGAGTGGGACTGGAACGGTGACTGAGCAGTTGCAGCGCTTTCCTCACATATGCAAGGACCTGAGTTTGAACCCCAGCACCACATACATAACTGGGTGTCAGAAAAACTAGAATCAGATGAAAAATAAACAAAAAATGATTCCCCCCTTTATCCCTCCCTCCCTCCCCCCCCAAATAAGAATTCCTTAGAGGGGTCTAGGGATGTAGCTCAGTGATAGAGTGCCTGCCTTGTGTACATAAGTCCTTCGGTTCCATCCCCAGAACAAAAAAAGAAGTGTGTATGTGTGTGTGTGTGTGTGTGTATTTATATATGTATATGTATATATTTATTCATCACCACCACCTTACAGGGATTTGATACTTTCTTGGTCACATATAAATGCTTTGGGAAAACAGTGTTTGAAATGATCGGTGTTTTTAAATCTTTGGATTCACTCATGACTCAGCAAAGATCAGCTTCCTTTCTGAGCAAGACCTACATATATTGTAATTCTGTATTACTGGAGTTGTGTAAGAGCCAGGAACTTGAAGTAAAAAGTAGGCTGGATCTCAAGATTGTGAAGAAAGAATATAAATTTGTAAGAAGAGCAGCAGAGAGCTCATCTTCTGTTCCTGGTTTGCTCACATCAGGACCCTGACTTGCACACCACCCTGTGGTGGAGTGAAAAGCAAAAATCTGAAACAGGATTTGAAGAGTTGAAGGAAAAGGGGAAAAACAGATTGGGTACCCCTTTGTTGTAGGATCAACTGTTATTTAGTTGCAGGGATAAAAGAAGTTTCTCTTGTTATTATTTGTTAATAATATGTCAGCTGATTTCTGCCTGTGTGGTTCTGCAAATGGAATATACCATGTCAATTGGGAAAAAGTTTTATACATACAGAAGCTGGGGTCCATGTGTTGTATGTAGTTCATGTAATGAGATAAAGTCACTTGAGGACATACATCAAAATATTTATATTATTGTCTATGAAAGAACTATCATGGATTTTTTTGTTGTTGTTACTGCTCTGATGTTGCCACATTTTCTTGTTTGGGGACTCTTTTTAATATGCAAATCAAGACTGGGTGGATCTAACAATTGTTTGAGATTCCTTAAACTAAAAAAGAAAAAGAAATCTTAAGAAAAAAAATTTTTTAAGAGAGGGACAGTGAGAGAGAGAGAAAATCAATTTTCTATTCAATTTTTCATATGGCTTTTGTTGCTCTGACACTTTGTTGTATACGTGGTGCTGGGGTTTGAACCTGCGTCGTCACTCATGCCAGGCAAGCACCGGAACCACTGAACCACTGCTCCAGCCCTTAAGTAAAATTTTTTGCAGAGGGTGTGGGTATACTGGGTATTTTCTCAGGGTATTTTAACACTAATACCACTGAGCTACATCTTTCATCCTTTTTATTTTTTATTTTAATTTTTTTTTAAGAGAAGGACAGTGAGAGAAAGAGAAACTATTTTATTTAGTTTTTCATATGGCTTTCATTGATCTGACACTTCATTGTGTTTGTGGTGTCAGGGTTTGAACATGTATCCTTTCGTTTGCCTTAACCGCTGAGCGATGACTCCAACTCGTTATTTTAGTTTTTTTTTTTGGTACTGGAGATTGAACCCAGGGGTGCTTAACCACTGAGGGGCATCCCCAGCCTTTTCTTTTCTTTTTTTTTCCTTTGTTTTTTTTTTTTTTTCTTCAAGAGAGAACGACGGTGAAAGACAGAATCTATTTTTATTGAGTTTTTCACATAGCTTTCACTGCTCTGACACTTAGTTGTGTACGTGGGTGCTGGGGTTTGCATCCGTGTACTTGTGCATGCCGGGCAAGCGCCGTAACTACCGAGACACTGCTCCAGCCCCTGTTATTTTAATTTTTAAAAATTTATTTGGTTGTAGGTAGGCACAATACCTTTATTTTATTTATTTTTATGCAGCACTGAGGATTGAATCCAGTGCTTCACATGTGCTTGATAAGTGCTTTACCACTCAGCCTGAGCCCCCATTTTTTGGAGACAGAGGTGGGGGAGTGAATCTGACTAAATTGCTTGGAGTCTCACTAAGCTGCTTACATCCTCCATAGGTTGCTGAGACTGGCTTGAACTCTCAATCCTCCTGCCTCAGCCTCCTGAGTTGCTGGGATTATACATGCGCCACCATGCCTAGCTGAGATTTAAGTAATGTTTTAAAAGCAAATACTGTTAGAACCATTATATGAAATATATGTGGGCTTGGGCATTTTAAAAAAGAATACTGAAATTGTCTGAAATGTTGACACTCCTGATAAAGTTGTTTTTTTTTTTGTTTTTTGTTTGGGTTTTTGTGTTTTGTTTTGGTTTTTTTTTTTTTTTTTTTTTTTTTTTTTTTTTTTTTTTTTTTTTTTTTTTTTTTTTTTTTTTTTTTTTTTTTTTTTTTTTTTTTTTTTTTTTTTTTTTTTTTTTTTTTTTTTTTTTTTTTTTAAATTCTGAGGCAAGGTCTTGCTAAGTTACTTAGGGCCTAAGTTGCTAAGGCTGACTTTGAACTTAAGATCCTTTTGTCTCAGCCTCCCAGTACCCTGAGAATTATAGGTATGTATCATCATGCCCGCCTAAATTTACTTTTGCAAAAGAATAAATTAGTGATTTATAATTTTGAAATCTTAAGTTTTTATTTATTTTTAAATTAATTTATTTTTGTGGTGCTGGGGATTGAGCCCAGGGGGTATGCTACCGTTAAACTACAATTCCATCCCTTTTTATTTTTTATTTTGAGACACAGTGTCTTACTAAGTTACTTCTTAGGCTGCCTTCAAACTTGAGATCCTTCCACCTTGACCTCTTGAGTAACTGGGATTACAGCATGCGCCACCACAGTTGGCTAAATTTTCTTTAATTCTAACTAAAATATATAAACTGGTTTATTAAAACTAACCTAAAGTAGGAGCTGGAGTGATGGCTCAGCAGTTATAGCACTTTCCTGGCATGCGTGAAGACTCAAGTTCAAACCCCAACACTGTGTATGCAACAAAATGTCGAAGCCACAAAAGCCACATGAAAAACTCAATAAAATTGGTTCTCCCCCCCTACCATCCCTCTCTCTAAAATAAAATAAAACTATGAATCATTTAGTGATTCACTTAAAAACATCTGGGAAAAATAGTATGTGGTACCATAAATTCCAATTTATTTAGAAAAATTTCAAACCTCAAAGTTGAAAGAACAGTATGACTACCCATTTTCTTTTTTCTGATTTATTTAAAAAGTTGCTGACATTGTATTTAACTCCTGAATATAAATTGGGGTGTAGCTCAGTAGTAGAGTACTTGTCCAGCATGCATGAGGCCCTGGATTTGAAGCCTAGAACTAGAGGGGAAAAAAGTGGTGTTCTGTGCGCACACTCATGCCCTCCTGGTGCCCAGGCAAGGCAGAATGACAAGAAGTAGGTACCTACTGCGCATCGAGGTGCACACTTGTCCTAGCAACCCAAGAGGCTGAGGGGCAAGAAGATCACAAATGTGATGCCCGCCTGAGCAACTTAGAAAGACTATCTCAAAATTAAGAAATAAAATGGGCTGGGGATGTAGCTATATGGTAGAGCATTCCTGGGTTTAATCCCCAGTACCAAAAAAAAAATGCAGAAACAATAATAATCAATTTAGTCATTAGGGAAGATGCAGTATGGAAAACAAAACTGCATGTTATTTTCAGAAGAAAATTCTGTAAGTGGTATGTAATTAAAGAATAAATACATTTTCATATATTAGCAAAATACCATTGTCACATTCAAAAAATTATAAATAAGATTTATAAGTAAGTTTTTTCTAATACATAGTCCATATTCAGATTAGTCTTGTTGAATCCGAAATGTATTTTTGCATTTTTCACCCGTTGAATGGACATATTTGAAGAATGTAGGCTAGTTGTTTCTTTTTTTTATGTAGAACCAGGTCAAGCTTTTAATATTTCTCAATTACCCAAGAAGGAAGTAGATGAAATGACTTTCTTTTATTCAGAAATTTGTTGAACAATCAAACAAGCTTCTAATAAAATAATATATATACGTATATAATTCTGAAAATTAGATTTACCCCCAAGAGCCCCCCCAATTACTCATCCTAATCCCTCCCCCCCTTCCCAATACATGTGTACAAATGCCTTAGGTTGTATGACATTACACCTTATTAGGATTTAAAACATGATAATAAACCTCCTTTCTCAATGGCCAGCGTCTAGCGCCACAGGCTAGTTGTTTTTAAAATGTCCCTTGGTGCAGTCCCGTTTCGTTGTTACTAGATCTGAATCTAACAGGAGTTAAATTTTGTTTCTTTTTATTTTCCCAATATATATATTTTTTATTCATAAAAGATGGTTTTACAATTAGCAGGGAATCATTATCAAACAAGAACAAATGTGGGAGTTAGATTTTCTTAAGAATGTTATCTATTTAATGTTTTGTGCTTCCTCCCATTACATCAGGAAGTAGCTGATATTAGTGGTGTTAAGTTTAATCATTTGGATGGGGTGGTATCAGATACCTCCTTTGTAAAGGTACTCTTTTCCTTTCTAATTAATAAACTTTCTGTGGGGGTGATTCCTTGAAATAGTGAATATATCCTGTTTTTCAGAAACTTTGACCCAGTGATTTTAGAATCCATTGATTTTTGCTTTACTTAGTTTTTTCATTGGTAGTTTAAAATGGTGTTTTATTCCTTCTAAATTTATTAGCTAACATTCCTCTCCGGAGGTTGTTTTGATCATCCCTCCACTTTCCACCTGTAACCGTTGTCCAACCCCTTTTCCCTCTGTAAATTTCTTGTTACCAGTAGTGTCCAGATCAAGAAACAGAAAATTACCAGTGTCCTTTAAGTCTTTGAAATACCCCTTTTCAGTTAGGGCTTCTTATTTCTCCAGGATAATCATTATCCTGATCTGACACCATAGATTAGTTTTGCCTGTTTGTGAACTTCATAATGGAATTATACTACATACATCCTCTTTGTGTTTTATCTCTTTTGTTCAGCATTGTGTTTGTGAGGCTTATCTGTTGCTGCCTGTGGCAGTAATTGTGTACTTTTAATGCTATGTAGTATTCTGTTATTCAACTATACCATGACATCATTCTACTGTTGATTACTGTTTGGATTATTTTCTGTTTGGGATAATTATCAATAGGGCTTCTATGAAAAATGTTCTCATATGTCTTGGTGAACATATGTATGCATTTCTTTTGGGCATATATATGTAGGAGTGGGAGTTTCTGGGCTAATATCAATCAGTTTTCCAAAATGATTATGTCACTTTATAATACTCCTTAGGAGTTAAGATAGTTCATTGATTCTCTTTTTTTCTCCAGTGTATTGTTAATCCATTTCTCATTTTCTTTTTTGGGGGAGGGTAGTAGGAATGGAACCTAGGGGTACTTTACCACTGAGCCACATTCCCAGCCCTTTTTATCTTTTGTTTTGAGACAGGGTCTTGCAAAGTTCCTTAGGGCTTGGCTAAGTTTGTGAGACTGGTTTTGAACTCATGATCCTCCTGCTTCAGCCTCCTGAGCTGCTAGGATTACAGATGTGCACCACTGTGGCATATTTTTAAATCTATATAATATAAATCGGGAAAAGAATGGGGGACTCTTTTTTTTGTAAGAGAAAGAGAATCAACTTTATTTTTTCAGCTGGGTCTTGTTTTTTGACACTTAGCTGTATATGTGGTGTTGGGGTTTGAATATGGTTCCTCATGCATTGCCAGGCAAGGGCTCCAACCACTGAGCCACCTGTCAAAACTCCAATGGGGGACTCTTTTTTTTTTTAGAGAAGGACAGTGATAGAGAGACAGAAAGAATTTTTATTGAGTTTTTCACATGGCCTTCTTTGCTCTGACACTTAGCTGTGTATGTGGGTGCTGGGGTTTGAACCCGAGTACCTATGCATGCTGGGCAGGCACTGTTACCGCTGAGCCACCACTTCAGCCCCCAATGGGGGACTCTTAATAGGAGTTGAGGCTGAGCTGGGGCTAAGTTTTTGATGAATTCCCATTGACCCAAGGATTTCTATAGGGCACAGGCAGATAAACTGGTGCTGTCCCTTTAGGAGTTTCCTTTTTGACTTCTATATTTCCACAGTTGTTTAAGCTATAAGTCTCTTAAATGAGTTTAATATCAGTATGATGTGTCTCAGTGTCTTTTTTTTTTTTTTTTTAAATAGACTAACGAAAAAGCTTGAAGAGAGGAGAGAAGAAAAAAGGAAAGAAGAAGAACAGGTAAGTCATGTGTTCAGTCTCGCAGTTATTGATTTACGTTTTTTTTTGTACTGGAGTTGAACCCAGGGGCGCTTAACCACTGAGCCACATTGTCAGCCCTTTTTGTTTTTTATTTTGAGACGGGATTTTACTAAGTTGCTTAGGGCCTTGGTAAGTTTCTGAGGCTGGCTTTGAACTTGGAATCCTACTGTTTCAGGATCCTGAGCTGCTGAGATTATAGGCATTTTGCCACCATGCCTGACTGTTTTAAATGAGGGAATTGTAGATTTTTCTGTTTTGCAGATGTGGAATGGCTTCCTGTGTTAATGTTATTTTAATGGTATAGTGAAAAGTATTGTTTTCAGATCTGGCATCACTCTGTGTGTTCTTTTTGTGAATTGCTTAGAATAGATTGAGTCATCTTTTTTTCCCTCTGCAATGAACCTTCTACACTACATATAAAGAAATTTGAGCTACAGTTATTTGGTTTAAGGCAGAAGATCAAATGTTTACTTCCTTTTTGTGAAAAAGAAATACATAGACATTCTGCTGAATTTTTCCCCTCATGTTGTGGCACCCTTAGTGCACCCTTCATTTTTCTCACCATAAACACGTCATTTCTTTGGAGTTTGAATATACAAAGGTTATTTCCTTCAAGACAAATAAATCACTGTCATGTTGTCCCTTTAGGGTAACATACTTTCCAGAGACCTTGCTTTCAGATTACATTGACTATATTATACTTTTTTTTTTTTTTCCCAAGAGAGAAAGAGACAATTTTATTTATTTTTTCATCTGGCCTTTGTTTCTCTGACACTTAATTGTGTGTGTGATGCTGGGATTCGAACCTGGGTCCTTATGCATGCCAGACAAGCAGTCCAACCACTGAGCCACTTCTTCAGCTACAGCGTACTCTTAACACAACCAATGGCAGAAACTTACAAGTTGATAGGCATTTGACCATTAACGATTAATAAATTCTACCAGCCTTTTACATTTTATGAACTTGTGTTTTTTTAACTAGACCCTACAACCAGCTTTCTTTATATTTAAAATAATCTCTGGGGCCAATTTACAAATTATGTTTTGGATTCACAAAATGTACTTTCTCTTTGATTCAGAGAGAGATTAAGAAGGAAATTGAAAGGAGAAAAACTGGGAAAGAAATGTTGGATTATAAAAGAAAACAAGAAGAAGAATTGACAAAAAGAATGTTAGAAGAAAGAAACAGAGAGAAGGCAGAAGATAGGGCAGCTCGAGAGCGTATAAAGCAGCAAATTGCATTGGTAAGCCTTAAATTTAGTTTTAAAGCTTAACTCCAGGACATCTCTGAAAATGTTTTTCTATATACAGTGGTTTTGGATTAGTACTAGACAGTGCACACAAACAATAGATTTTAGCAACTCAAAAGAGTATCAATCCTGAGCTTTGCTTTTATTGGAAATTATGTATTAAATTTGAATAGGTAAGATTAAGAGGTAATTTTTTTCAAAGTAATTTTTCTCCATGGTTTTTGTTGTTATCAGTAGTTAAAAGGCAGCTTTCAGAAATGCCCTAGCAACAAGCTAAGAATTGGTTACCTTGCTGTGTTTAGTTGCAAATACTCTTTTGGAACATTCAAAGTATTCAGTCAAAGGGTTTTGCAGTAATTGCTTTTAGAATTAAGCAGTTGTAATGCATATGAATACTGTTCCTACATTAATATCAGTTATTCATTTGGTCACTCAGCAAATATTTATTGAGAGTCTACTGTGTGCCAAATTTCATTCCAGGCTCTGGAAATACAGTGGTGAGTAAATTCATGTCCAAGTTTGCCTAATCAAAAGTCTTGTACCTTGACAGTTGCTAAGATTTAAAAATACCAGATCTAGATTTCAACCACAGCTTTAAGGAATTTCACACAATTTTGTGTTTGTAAGTGCATGAATAGATCGTCCTAGTAGTGAAAGGTAATTGATATCTAACAATGTTTTAATTAAAAGGATCGTGCAGAGAGAGCTGCTCGTTTTGCAAAGACAAAAGAAGAAGTAGAGGCTGCCAAAACTGCTGCCTTGTTGGCTAAGCAGGCCGAAATGGAAGTCAAGAGAGAATCTTATGTACGAGAAAGAAGGTACTTCTTGCTGTATTTTATCCTGAAAAATGTGTATGCACATGAGGGAATGGTTAATATTTGTATTTTGATATTAGACAGTTTATAAGTTTTTGCAATCAGAAAAATTATTTGGCGAGGGTACTGGGGATTGAACCCAAGAGCATTCTGCCTCTCAACTGAGTCCCCAGCCTGTTTAAATTTTATTTTGAGGGGCTGGAGCAATGCCACAGCAGTTACAGTGCTTGCCTGGCATATGAGAGTACGCAGGTTTGAGCCCTAGCACCACGTACACAACAAAAGCCACGTGAAAAACTAAATAAAATTGATTCTCTCTTTGTCTCTCTCTCTCTCTCACTGTCCCCCTCTCTTTAAAAAAAAAAAAAAAAAATTTGAGGGCTGGAGCAGTGATGGCTCAGTGATTATGGCGCTTGCCTGGCATGCATGAGGATGCAGGTTTGAACCCCAGCACCATGTATACAACAGAGTGTCGGAGCAACGAAAGCCACATGAAAAACTAAAGAAAATTGATTCTTTCTCTCCCTTTCCCCCACCCACTGTCCCTCTCTCTTAAAAATAAATAAATATTATTTTGAGACAGGGTCTTGCAAAATTGCCCAGGCAGGCCTCAAACTTCAATCCTCCTGCCTCAGCCTCCTCAGTAGTTGGAATTACAGGCATGTGGTACTGTGCCTAAGAAGATAAATTAGTTTTTTTTTTTTAAATACAAATTTTCAGAAATCAAAAGACATTTAGTATTATACAAATGTAAGATTTGTGTACTAAAAGGTGCAAAACAGATGGGTTTGGTGATGCATGCCTGTAATTCCAGGAGGATCACAAGTTTGAGACAGCCTCAGGAACTAGTGAGGCCCTAAGTAGCTTAGAGAGACTCTGTCTCAGGATAAAAAATGAAAAGAACTGGGGATGTAGCTCAGCGATAAATTGGCACTGGTTTCAATCCTCAGTACAAAACAAAACAAAAATATGTGTGTGTGTGTGTGTGTGTATTACTTTGCTGAAGGGAAAAAATATATTATGTTCATATCTCAGAAGACCTAATGTTGTTAACATGGTGATACTCCTCAGATACATCTATAGATTCATCATAATCCCTGTCAGAACTCCAGCTGGTTTATTTATTTATTTAGAGAGGGACAGGGAGGGAGAGAAGTAACTTTATTTTTCATCTGGTTTTCATTGTTCTGACCCTTAGTTGCATATGTGGTACTGGGATTCGAACCCAGGTCCTCATTGCATGGCAGGCAAGGTTCATAACTGCTGAGCCACCACTCCAACACCCCAGCTGGCTTTTCTTGCAAGACTTTGTTTTAAGAGAAAGAGTCTTTTTTTTTTTTTTTTAAAGAAAGAGGGAGCAGAGAAAGAAGCAATCTTTATTTAGCTTTTCATATGACTTGTATTCCTGGGGCACTTTGTTGTGTTCGTGGTGCTGGAGTTTGAACTTGCATACTTGTGCGTGCCGTAACCGCCCCAGCCCAGAATCAACTTTATTTTTCATCTGGCCTTTGTTTCTGCAACACTCAGTTGTGTATGAGGTGCTGGGTTTTGAACCCAGGTCCTCATACATGCCAGGCAAGCATTCCAACCACTGAGCTCTGTCCCACCAACCCCTTTTGCAGAACTTTTAATCCCAAAATTCATATGGAAATGCAAGAGACCCAGAATAGTCAAAACAGTCTGATACTAACAAAAAAGTTGAGAGGACTCGGCCCTTCTCAGTTTTAAAACTTAATGCATAGATAGCTACAGTAACCAAAACACTGTCATACTATCCTAAGGATGGCCATGTAGATCACTGTAGTAGGACTGAACTTCCAGGAATCAACCCTTGATTTTTTTATTTTTTATTTTTTTTGTGAGGATACCAAAACTATTTAATGGAAAGAATAGTCTTTTCAACAATTGGTGCTTGGACGAATCCACATAGAAAAGAATGAATTTGGATGCGTACCTCACACTATTTTAAAAAATTCAGAATAAATCACTACTTAATGTAAACCTGCATAAAGTATAAATTCTTAAGTAAAATAGTACTAAATTTTTTTTCGTGATCTTGGATAGGTAGTGGATTCTTAGAAATAACACCAAAACATAAGTAGCAAAAGAAAAAAATTAGACTTGATCAAAATTTAAAAATTTTATGCTTCACAGGATATTTTTAAGAAAGTGAAAAGGCAACCCAACAATAGAAAGACAACCAAATTTAAATATGGGGAAAGGTTTGACTAGGCATTTCTCCAAAGAAAGTATAGAAATGGTCATAAATGTATGAACAACATTATTAGGAAAATCAAATAAAAGCCACAATACGCTGAGTGTGGTTGCGGGTTCCCTGTGGTCCCAGTAACTTGAGAGGCTGAGGCAGGATCAGAAGTTCAAAGCCAGCCTCACTAACTCAGACCCTGTCTCAAAATAAATAATAAAAAGGGCTGGGGATGTGGCTCAGTGGTTAAGCATCCCTGGGTTCAGTCCATGGTACCACCAAAACAAAACAAAACAAAAAAAAAAAAACCCAGTACGTAGCTTAAGGTGTGATAGAGCACTTGTCTAGCATGTACAAAGCCCTGGGTTCAATTCTCTGCAGCCTTATCCCCCCAAAGTAGTAAGATACCATTCCACACCCGCTAAGATGCCAGAACTTATAACAAGTGTTGGTAAGGAGGTAGAGAATTTAGAACCTTCCTACTTTATCAGTGGGATTGTAAAATGTTACAGCTACTTTGGAAAACAATTTAGCAATTCCTTAAAATGTTAAACACAGAAGTAACATGATCCAGCAGCCACTTTTTTTTTTTCTTGGTATTGAGGATTGTACGAGGGCCTCACACATGCTAGGGAAGCACTCTACCACTGTGCTACATCCACAGCCCTTACCAGTGACTTATAAGTATATATTCAAGAGGAAACATGTCTACACGGAAACCTGAACATGGATATTCTTACCAGAATTTTTATTTTGAGATAAGATCTTGCTAAGTTGTTCAGGGTGGCCTTGAACTTATGATCCTCCTGCCTTGGCCTCCCAAATACCTGGGATTATAGGTATATCCAGAGCACCCAGCCTTTAGCAGCATTATTCATAATAGCCAAAATGTGATAACCCATCTGAAGAATGGGTAAATAAAATATTTATCATGTCATGGAATATTATTCATTGATAAAAAAGAATGATGAACTTTGAAAACATAATGTTGAATGAAAGAAACTAGTGTATGATTCTCCTATATGAAAAGTATAGCCCCAAATAGGCAAATTCATAAAGGCAATAAATTGTTGTGAGGACATGGGGGAGAGAGGAATGGGGAATGGCAGTTAATAGTTTCCGGTCTTTTAGAGGGTGATGAAACATTCTGGAATTGATGGTTGCACACTTGAATATATTAAAAAACCACTGAATTGTACACATTAAAAGGTTGAATTACATGTCAGCAAAGGTATTATTAAGAAGACTAAATGAAAAACTGACATGTACAAAAAAAATCTATCACTGTACATTTCCACTTCTCTTTCCTACATAGTTTGAGACTATGTAAAGGTAAAAATACTGACTTTAATTTTCTTTTGTAGTACTGTTGCAAGAATTCAGTTCCGTCTGCCTGATGGTTCTTCCTTTACAAATCAGTTTCCTTCTGATGCTCCTCTAGAAGAAGCAAGGCAATTTGCTGCACAGGTAAATTTTTGTCTGGAGTTACAGTAAAGACGGATGTATAGATTATTAAAATGTAGAAGGGTAAATTTCAAAGTAGAACTTGAAGAATATGAGTAAATCATGTTTTAATCTCCAGGTGGACGACAAAAGACACATCTGAGATATTGTAAAGTTTCTGTCATGTAATAGTGCATATGGGAACAGTATATCTGTTTATTGGAGAAATATAGGGGGGGCTGGAGCAGTGGCTCGATGGTTGCAGCGCTTTCCCAGCATGTGCAAGTATGCGCGTTGAAACCCCAGCATCACGAACACAACGAAGTCTCAGAGCAACGAAAGCCACATGAAAAATTAAGAAAAAAATGTTTCTCTCTTTCCCTGTCTCTCTCTCACTGTCTCTTTCTCTTTAAAAAAAGAAAACAAAAGAAATATATGCATTTGCTGATGTTGTACAATAGGCTCTGAAAACTTGTCTCACTGGTGAATTTACTCTGGAGGAAGAAAAAGGAAATGGTTTCCCAAAGTTCTAATCTGAGGAAATTGTCTCAGCCCCTTGAAAAGCAGTTTTACTTGGTTCTCTGTTTTCATTTTTCTGCAAGTTGTTTAGGGGCTCTTTTCCCACTATCTGCCTTCTGGCCAAGACAAGATCAGTAATCTTTGACAAGAAGTATCTTCTTTACCAGGCAATATGATGCACACTTATAGTTCCAGCTACTCAGGAGACTGAGGTAGGAGGACCACAAGTCAAGGCAACTTAAGACTCTTATCTCAAAATAAAAAGAACTGATGGTATAGCCCAGTGATACAATGCCCCTGTGTTCAATCTCCACTGCTACAAAAAATGTGCTGCCTTTAAGAATTTACATCTGATATGTGACTCTAGTTAGACTCCAAATGAGATGTTGGGCATTAGGTTCAGATCTCTGCCAGACTGCTTCTCTCCATTTAGTTTTCACTCTCACTTATGGGTCCTAAGAAGAGAAGGATTCCTCTAAAGCTCACTGCCTTACTACACTTCATTTGGGTGGGACAACTAAAACCTAATTTTTTTTTTTTTAACTTAATGTTGGGGCTGGAGTGGTGACTCAGCAGTTATGGTGCTTGCCTGGCATGCGTGAGGATGAGGGTTCGAACCCCAGCACCACATACACAATGAAGTGTCGGAGCAATGAAGGGTACATGAAAAACTAAATAAAATTTATATATATAAATAAATAAACTGAATGTTAAGGCCCCTTTTCCCATAAGCTGTTATAGTAGAACCCCGATATTTTATTCTTCTTTTGTCTTGAGACCTCCTACAAAGTGTCTCCTGCCCTGAATTTTCTCAGTGGGCGGAAAAAGATTTGTCCTGTTAAAACCTCACCTCAGAACAATGATTGAATTTTGTATTTATGTATGTCTGAGTTGAGTAAACAGTGACCAATATGTATATGATCTAAAGTGAAAAATTATGAAAAACCAAAAATTAGTCTCTTTGGATCTTCCTAGGGAAAGATAAGCTGTTGTCCTAACGTATTACAGGAATAGATTATTTAAAATTGTGAGGTTGATTGTGGTGCTATACAGCATATGTTGTTATATTTTGGATTATGTGTATGGTGTATGTTGATTATGGACCATTTGTGCTTTGAGACAAGGAGACCAAAATCCCTGAAGTTACACAGGCATATCTTGTAGGTGTTGGAGGTTTGGTTCCATACCACTGCAGTAAAGTGAATTATACACATTTTTTGGTTTCCCAGTAAATATAAAAGTTAATGCTTATACATACTGTAGTCTCTCAAGTATTCATAGTAGCATTATGTCTAAAAAAAAAGTTTTAAAATAGCAAATGTTAGAACATGGTGCTGTTAAACTTGCTCAACAGAGGATTGCTACAAACCTTGAAGTTGTAAAACATATTTTACTTTTTTTTTTTTTATCTTTTAAGTTTTTCATCTGGCTTTGTCTTTCTAACACTTTGTTGTGTATGTGGTGCTAGGATTGAAACCTGGATCCACACACATGCCAGGCAAGCGATCTACCACTGACCCATTGCTCTAGCCCCTTATTGAACCCAGGGCCTCATACATGCCAGGCAGACACTCCACCACTGAGCCACATCCCCAGCCCAAACAAAATAAATTTTTACATCCAACAATACCTGGGAAACACAGTTAAGCAAAAAGTGCAGTGAAGTGAGATATGGAAAGTACTGGTGTGTTCCACTTTTTTTTTTTTTTTTTTAAGAGAGAGGGACAGTGGGACTGGAGGTGTGGCTCAGCAGTTAATGGTGCTTGCTAGCAACAAGTATGTGAGTTCAAAGAGAGAGGGACAATGAGAGAGAATCAATTTTTATTTAGTTTTTCATGTCACCTTCATTACTCCAACACTGTTGTGTATATGGTGCTGGGGTTCGAACATGAGTCCTCATGCATGCCAGGCAAGTGCCATAACCACTGAGCTGCTCCCGCCCCATGTGTCCCACATTTTTAATAGAAGGTTTCTACAATCCAATGTGTATTTGTGAGACATTAATATAAGTTTGCTAATATAAGTTTGCCAGATGATAGTGAAAACACTAATGATGAACTTTGCCATATAGTCTTTTTTGTTTTGTTTTTTTTTTTTTGCTGTGCAGGGGATCAAACCCAAGACCTCATGGTAGGCACGCGCTCTACTACTGAGCTACATTCCCAATCATAATTATCATTTTTATTCAGTCTTTTTACATAGTTACAATTTCTGGAACTGTATTTTTTTTTTTTTTTTAAAGAGAGAGGGACAGTGAGAGAGACAGAGAAAGAGAGAAACAACTTTATTGAGTTTTTTACATGGCTTTAGTTACTCCAACACTTAGTTGTGTACATGGTGCTAGGGTTTGAACCCAGGTCCTCGTGCTTGCCAGGCAAGCGCCGAAACTGCTGAGCCACCGCTCCAGCCCCTGGAACTGTATTCTTGTTATTTGTATTCATATATAAGTTACATATGCTTTTTTACAAGTGATTTTTGAGTGATGTTTAAATGAACTTTCTAAAGTCAGTTTTTAATTAAAGCAGTTGTTTTGGATGTGTGTAATACAGTATCTTTCTTTTAAAAGGCACCTTTGTAAGATTTTAAAACTTATGTTACAGACTGTTGGCAACACTTACGGTAATTTTTCATTAGCAACCATGTTTCCCAGGAGGGAATTTACCAAAGAAGATTATAAAAAGAAATTATTGGATTTGGAACTTGCCCCAAGTGCTTCAGTGGTATTATTGCCAGTATGTATATGTATATATATATATATTTATTTATATTACTTTTTTTCTGTTTTTTCATTCTTGATCATTTCTTAAAATTAGCAGAAAGGATAGGCAAAGGTGTACTGTGAATAATTACAATCCAAGTTTTCCAAGAATTTATTGTACAGTTATGCTGTGCTTTATATATCTGTATTGCTAATGTTCTGGAGAAGTACTAGTTTTTCACTTGTTCTCCTTGCCTTTTTATGTGTACAAAAAAAAAAAAAAAAGACCAGAACAAAATAGGGATTATAGAGTTTCAGTCTAATATACAGGCTTACTTTTATTTATATATATGACTCTACTGTATAAAATGTTTAAGAGATTATTTTAGCATAAAAATAGCCTTAGTTTTCAAATATATTATTCCATTTGATCCTAACAATAGTATTTTAATCTCCAAAGAGGCTCAAAAATCGTAAATAGTGTTAAGGTCCCACCTTAAGTTCCAGAGCTGAGATGAAAGCTGGGTCTTCTGTGTCCTGAGTAGTGTAGTTTTCCCTGCTCTAAACTAAACTAGGTCTCCCTACATAAAATAAAAGAGCCCTACATTTTCAGGATTTCATTCTATATACTAAGATTTTAAGCCTCCCCCCCCCCCAGTAAGACTTACCGAAGTTGTTAATTTCATTGTAGACTTTTTTCTTTAAAAGTTGGCTCACAACCCAGATGCCCTGGACGAGTGGATTCAAAAACTGTGTTACATATACACAATGGAGTTCTACTCTGCTGTTAGAATGATACCATGGCATTTGTAGCCAAATGGATGGAGATGGAAACAATTATGCTGAGTGAAATATCCCAAACTCAGAGACTCTCATATATGGAAGCTAGAATACAATTTAAGACAGATTAAAAGTTAGCTAAGCTAAATAATAACCTCAACATAGGTGAATTTTTACATAAGCAGGGAGAACCTTAACTGTGATGCTGGGAGGAGAAGGGAGGGTAGGGAGGGAAGAGAGGGATTAGAGGGCTATCATTGCAGCTAGAGGAAGGGAGTAGGGATTTTATCAATGCAGTTGGGAACCCTCGACTTCCATGAGAAGCCCAGCTAACATGGGAACAGGGAGTAATCAAAGTGGGTAGACTATGGACTAGGATCAGCCTTAACTTTGGTCAGTATCCATACATTCATGAATGTGTAACGAGTCACTCCAATATGAAAGACTGTGTTAAACAAATTTAAAAAAAAAAGTTGGTTCACTTTACCAATGAGAACTACTAATTATATTTTAATTTCTAATTATATTATTTTGAAAGTACTATAGTTACTCTTAAAATATAGAGCTCCAGGAGTTCTCATAAGTTTATACATACATAGAAAGCAACAAACAATGGTAATTTTAACTTCTTGCATCAAACTAAAATCCATAGGACCTTATTTTCTAGATAAAAAATGCATGTAAAACCTTGAGTGATATGATTGTGCTAATATGGTCTTAACCTAGATTTGTTAATTTTTAAATTTCTAGGCAGGAAGACCAGCTACTTCCATTGTACATTCTTCCAGTGGAGACATTTGGACATTGTTGGGAACAGTACTTTACCCATTCCTTGCCATCTGGAGGTTGATTAGCAATTTCTTATTTAGTAATCCTCCTCCTGCACAGACTTCAGTGAGAACAACATCGCCAGAACCTTCAAACCCTGTGTCATCTAGCAAATCAGAAAAACGGTATCTATTTTTCCCATTTGTAAAATATGCAGGGAATGCCCAGTACCTTTATCAAAATAAAAACTTGTTAGGGTTATTTTGCCTGCTTTCTGCTGTCCTCCCCAGTTCCCATGGTGGATGGAAGAAGCTAGTATTCTGTCATCTCTCCTGGGAAACTTACTATATCTGAGTTTACTCATTCAGATTTGTTTTGCTTTGTTTTGGTTTGGTTTTTTTAAAATTTAATTCATTAATGAATGCAGATGTGTAATATGTTTCTTGCTAAACATGGTTTGCCAAACTAGATAATTTGTTCCATTAACTGCTTATGGCTGTCTTGCATAATTTGTTTAGAGGAATCACTGGTTAGATAATTTTAACCCATGTGGTTCTTTGATCTACTGGCTTGAAAGTATTAATTGGGTCATTGAGAGAAGAACCTACTTGAGAAAACTAGATATTCCCTTGAAAATGGTGCTTCCATCAGAATTATTTTGAACTACTCTGTTAATCAAGAGGTCATATGTTATTTCATATATCAGAGTAATACAGTAATACAGACAACACTGACAATTTTAGATCATATCTCTCTGTTAGACAATAGATGGTTAGATTGAAACATATTAATAGGAAGTATTTTCCTAGAAGGTGAGATCATACCCTTTTTCTAATAAATAGCACAGTTTATTATATACTTCTGTTGAACGCTCGTTTGGGCCTTTAATAGACATTATAACAAATCTCATATCAATTCTGTGTGATAAATATTGAGGGCTCCTGTTTGCCATCAGTGTGGATAATCCCTAGCTTTGTGTTCCATTGATTCCATAGATGATGACTCATAGTACTGATTTAGCCTTTGCCTTATTTCTTGACTAACAGGCAAGGCAGCAAGACCAGTTACATCCCTAGTACATTATTCAAGTTGAGGTCATGTGAAAATTCTTCTGTCTAGTCTTAGCATTCAAATGAAGCCTTTATAGTTATGAATTTCAGAACTCTTATTGAGAAGTGGGTGAAAGCACTTAATCTTTTAATAATTCCTATTAAAAAGGACAGTTTGTTGTGTGGGTTTTTAAAATTTTTTCAAATAAAAGAAAAAGTCTTGGGGCAAAGGATGGAATGAATGTATATTTAAGGGAAGGGATGAAGCTGTGTGTTCCATCTTTCCTCCCCTCTCTTCTCTATTGTTATAAAATTCTTTTAGCTTAAATTTCATCCCTATTTCTTTTCTATTTTCAAATGAGGAAGTCCTGTTTGTTCTTAGTTTTAAGTCATTAAAGATTTTGAAAGGATTAAAAATTACTGATTGACCATTTCTGTCATTTAGACTGTGACTAGAGGTTTGTTTGTATAACCTCCAGGGTACTGTGTAAGTTACATATTAATAGGTATATCAACCTGCATAAATAAAAAAGGAAATATGAGTTAGCAGTTGAACACTCTTTTCTAAGGCTTAGTGAGTTATCAAGATACATTTAGAAATGGAAAAAAGATTTTTTCTTTTTTCTAGAGAGACAATTTTATTTATCTTTTTATCTGATAAAATGATGAAAAAAATCATTGTTCTGACATTTTGTTGTGTATATGGTACTGGGGTTCAAACCTGGGTGCTCACACATGCTAGGCAAGTGCTCTAACTGCTAACCCACCACTCCAGCTCCAAAAGAGTAAGATTTTTCTAGTTTGCTTAGAGAACTGATGCTGTTCAACTACCAAAGACTAATAAAGTCTAATACCACTTCAGTAGATATGATCATCTCCCATGGTCTGTCCTTACCTTGGAGTTACAAGTAAAAGATAATTGCCTGTACTAACAGAAGTCTGAAGGAAACAGTTTTGTATTATAGTTGTTTTTTCCTTCTTCCTCTTTTTGTATATCAGAGAACCAGTCAGAAAAAGAGTACTAGAAAAACGAGGGGAAGACTTCAAAAAAGAAGGGAAGATATATAGATTGAGGACTCAAGATGATGGAGAAGATGAAAACAACACTTGGAATGGAAATTCTACTCAGCAGATGTAGTACAGCAAGTACAATATGTACAATAATCATTGTTTCTCTTATGATTTAATTCAACTAAAATTCTACTGGAGAAGTCGATCTGCTTTCATGTTTCCAGCTGATCTATAAATGTCTTTATTTCTGTTTGGTGGATGTGGGTGAAAGTTGTTTAACCCAGAAAAGTTAAGATACAATGGAACAGGCTAGGCTGCTAGAGCCTTTGCATATGGTAACCAACCAGTGGAAACCTAAGAGGTCTGCCACAACCTTCGTTTATCAGCTTCTTCCTTAGTATTTCATAAAGCCTTTAACCCTGTGTTCTCAAATTGCACATTTTGTTGAAAATACTTTTTGTTCCAAGACACTTGAGCCCAAAGTAGCTGGTATGTCACTGAGTAATTTAACACTTAGGGGATTTTAACTAGCCAGATGATAACTTAGGTTTGACTTCTCTCTTTTTGCTCATCATCTGCAAGCTAAGTCTTAAGTTTTTCATCTTATATAAATACTGAATAAAAGATCTTTTCCAAAAATCATAATGATCTTATTTTTGCTTTAAGCATCTTTTTGTTGTATAGGACTCTGTTGGGGTCACATTTCTCTGATATTCATTCCCCCTTCCCACCAGTACTTCCTGAAAGCTATTTCAGCAAAGTAGCTATCTACCCTTACTTTAAATATCAAAGGAAGAAATTTTCTGATGCACATTGATCCCTTGTTCTCTCATACTTCAGTAAGGCATCACTTTGTTTGATTAACTTTATGATTGTCTCATCTATTTTGCTTCAGATGCAAAACAGATGAGAACTACTTATCTACAACTTAGGTTTTTTATTTCCCTCACACCTTTATACTGGTAATTTATACTCAATCAGACCTCCAGGACCTGAAGTACCTACCTGTGGTGTGGGATGACAAGTATAGAATAAAGACAGATCTTTACTCGTTTGGTTAGTAACAATTTAAAAAAAGATTCTTAATCTGACTTAGATGTTACTTTTTCTGCATATGTTTGGTAATAGAGACCACTAAACTAATGATGCTTGAAAAGGGGAAGAAGCATGATAGTTGCTCTGGTTTTAGATTTGAAAGCTTGCTCTTGAGTGAATGTGTGGGAAGATTTTGACTTTACTTTGTAATGGGAGGAAGGAATTTTCTCAGCAAACTTTCTCACCTATGAAATGACAATGATGGCTTTTTAAAAATGGTAACAGTGTTGGCAAGGAAATAGGCTGCACTGTTGGTAGGAGTGGAAACCAATGTAATGTTCTGGAAAACATCAGAAACTAAGTATTTCATACTCTGATCCAATAATTTTCTAAAAGAATGATCATAAATGCAGACATAGTTCACGTATAAAATACTCATGGTATATTTATTTTACTTAAAAATTGGAAACCATACTTAAAAATTGGAAACCAACTAAATGCCTTCTGTAGAATTATTTTGATGAGGGGAAACAGTACACTACGTATTCAATAATTCAACATGTTTATTGAATACCTGTTGTATGTTGGGGGAAAAGAAGGCAGGATACAGAGCTGTGGGTACAGTATGATCTCAGCTTTGTAAAATAATTTTATGTATAGATAGAACTAAGTATTAATATATATGTTAAGAAGAAAACACAGAAACATTAATGTAAGAGTGGCTATTTGTGATTCTAGTTTTCCCTTTTGCACCCTTAGGTTTCCCCAGTCTTCTGCAGTGATCATATTATTTCCATAATTTAAAAAAAACCTTACTTTTGGAAAATCTCTATAGTAGGCATCCCATTTAAAGTTTTGTCATCTTTAAAAATGGAGCAGCATGTGATATTTTAAAAACTGTCAAATGGGCGTTGACCATACTAATTAACCATTAGAACTATATATATGCAAAAATATTGAACACTTTTAAGTCATTTTGTCGTGAAGCAAATCAAATATAAATCTTAGAGAAATTATATAAAAGAATGCGTCGTAATCTTTGAGTAGGAATCCCTCAATTTTATCTTTTAAAGTACCTTATATATAGTATATAAGGGTATAAAATGAAAATCTCTCTCCCCTGGGATCTTACACCAAGTACTGCTCTTTCCAAGAGTTAACCTCTAATAGCAGTTTTTGTTTTTTGTTTCCTTCCTTTTTTTTTTTTTTTTTTTTTTTTTTAACGAGAGAAAAGAACTGAGAATTTTATTTAGTTTCTCATGTGGCTTTCATTGTTCTGACACTTGGTTGTGTACGTAGTGCTGGCGTTCGAACCCATGTCCTTGCACATGCCAGGCAAGCTCTGTAACCGCTGAGCCACAGCTCCAGCCCCTATTAACAGTTTCTTATGTAATTTTCAAAAATTTTTTATGCATATATAAGCAAATATGTAACCTTTATTTTTAAATAAATGGGATCATATTATGTATACTACCCTGCATCTTGCTTTTTACTTAATAGTCTTGAAGATCTTTTCCTGTCAACACATAGCTACCTCATTCTTCTAATGGCAGTAATAGCATTCTACTTGATGTAAGTAGCCCAATATTATCTATGTTCTGATAGAGTTCAGTAGCTATTGAAAGTGTTTTTGTTTTTCTATTGCAACTATTGCTATAATTAACATTTTGATGGGGAAGGTATATTTTTATGTTCCTGTAGGGTATGTTTTGTATAATTTGCTAATAAGTTAATGAGTATTTGTGATTTGGCTTGGAATGCCAAATTGGCTCCTTTATAAGCTGTATGAATTCTTCCTGCCACCAACAGTGTATAAGAATATTGTTTCCGTACACCTTTGCCAACACTGTGCTGTCATACTATTTTGTCTTTGTCAATATGATAAATGAAAACTTTTGTGGATTTTATCATATGCATTGTTTATCTTGAGGTTGAATTGAACATCTTTTAATGTTATTGCTCATTTTAACTTATGTTGAAGCTGTTTTGCCAATTTTTTCATATTTCTCTTACTGGTTTATAAGAATTACATGTACATTTAGGAAAATTTGCCCTTTTCTAGATATTCTGTAATCTTTTGCCACAGTATTTATTAGTGCTTTTCTTTATTTATGAGTCTTGCTCATAAATACCTTTCCCACTTGAAAATTTTTTGTATCCTACTATTGTGTTGTTTTTTTTTTCTTTTAATCTGGTATCCAAGGAAAGGAGTCTAGCTCCCTTCCAGACCCATGGCTAACAGCCTCACAGGAAGTGCTCATCTGGCATCTTCCCCTCCCAATCTGGGATGCAATCTTTGTCTCATACTGTATTCGTTGGAGTTACGTCAAGAGGCTGTCAGTGATCTTTTCCATTTGCTGTCTACTACTTTATTTTTTAAAGAGAGGGGGACAGAGAGAATTTTATTTAGTTTCTCACATGGCCTTCGTTGCTCTGAGACTTCGTTGTATACATGGTGCTGGGGTTTGAACTTACGTATTCACGCATGCCAGGTAAGCACTGTAACCACTGAGCTACCGCTCCAGCCCCCCAAGCTATCTTAACTGATTTTATGTCATCATATTATTTTTCAGTCTATATCCTGGTTCTTAAAAGTTTTTGAAACTTTGTTGGTACCTACCCCCCCAAAAAATATATATATTGGATTATGCGATTAATTTACGTATAATTGGCCGCTAGGGGATCAAGGTATAATGTAAGCAGACAGCCTTGGTCTGGTTTGGGAAAGTTAGTAGGGTGCCAAATGACTTGTGTGACTTTAAACCTCCTGTTGAACCTTTTTCAAAGTGAAGAAGCCATAGGAAATAGAATATAATGCATAGTACTATTTTTATTTTCTGAGAAAATGTGTAAGGCTCAGAGAACTTGGAGAGGGCAGGTGATGATGTCACAGTCCCTTCTACACAGTGGAGTTGATGTCTTCTAGAAAGATGGATTTCTGTGGTTTTTCACTCATGAGTCCACCTTCAAAAACTAAAACCTACAAAAGCCCAGTATCTGCACTTTTCCATAAAAGCCATCTGTGGGCTCTGTAATGTTCAGATGAACTCCCAAGACTGTGGCAAGATCTAGGTAATTCCATTTTAATCAGAAACTCAAAATCCAATCAAGGTTGAAGTTCTCTCTGACAGTTCAGGAGGCCTTAGTGAAGAAGTCCAGTATGGGCAGAAGACAAGAGCTTGTAGAACTTCGTGCTGGCAGAGACACATCAAGAATGTAGGCTACCTTTGCCAAGTGTGGGAGGTAGTCAACTTGTCAGAATGAAGAGATAGTACCCAATTCCTGTTGGCTTGGTTGTATTTTCCCTTGCTTGGAGCGCTTGCAGTATTTGTATAAAAGAAATGCCAAGCCACAGACTCCTAAGACTCCAAGAAGTGAAAGAGAAAAGAGCACATACAAAGCTGTCTGTGCTTCAGTGGTACCAAGTATCAGTCCTAGGAACTGGATCTCATTTCTCACCGGGCTGACGCTGGGCCCAGTATCTAGGAGAGAACAACAGAGGGCAGTGTTTGATTCAGTGCTTAATACAGTTATAGAATCTCTCTGGCCCTAGAAAGGCCGCAGCTGAATCCTTGCAGTCCAGAGGTTACATGGTACTCTAAATCTGCACAGCCAGATGTTGCTGTAATGAAGACTCCCATGTAATGAAGACCTTCATGGCGTTTTAAGAGCCTTTAAGCAATTTTGTCTTCTGGATTTTTTTGGTGTTGCTTTTGGTGCTGAGAATTGAACTCAGGGACAACTGACCGCTGAGCCACATCCTCAGCCCTTTTTAGTTTTTATTTTGAGATGGGGTCTCACTGAATTGCTTAGGGTCTTGCTAAGTTAACTGAAGCTGGCCTTGAACTTGCAAATCTCCTGCCTCAGCTTCTCAAGCTACTGGGTTTACAGGCATGTGCCACTACGCCCAGCTAATATTTCAAACATCTGTTAGTAATGTGATCTAAATTGGACAGTGGTAGATCTGCATAGTACCTTTTCAGTCACTCAGCAAACACTGATCCCCTACAGTGTGCTTTCACAGTCCTCTTGTTTGATCCTTGTAACTGCCCAAACTTTTTGTCAAGTTTTTTGAGGTAGCACAGCATGTTAGTGGTAGGGCTGAAAGAAGAATCTACACATGCTTGTTTCTACATTAGACCTCCAGTTGCTAGGTGTAACACTTAGCTGTGTGTCCTTTGTTTCATTCATTCCAGAGATGTCTGGAGTACTCAAACTCTTTCTTGGTTGAATGAATGACAAGGATAGAAAGGCATATCCTAAATGAAAACAGACTGAAAGAGGCCTTCCCTCTTAACCCTTAGTCCCTCCAGAGCCATCTCTCACCTTCTGGCTGGTCAAGACAAGGATGAGGTCCTGTTGCAGGGTCAGGGAAGCCATTGCATCGGACTAGAGAGGCATAGAAGCTGGATGATGCTTTGGGGATCCTTGACAGAGAAGGGTCACTGTAGTTCACAAAATGCAGACCAAATCTCTCTGCATAGCCAGTAGCCCACTCGAAGTTGTCCATCACACTCCAAACTGTGTATCCTCGAATATCCACCGTATCCTGAATAGCTACCCAAACAAGGCCCAGGCATGAGCTTTCCTCCTCATAAGACACTTTTCTGCTAGGCTTAGTGTCCCAACTTGGAAAGTGAGGTGAGCTCAGGCCCTAGCTCTTAAAGAGCTGCCCTGCCTTTGCATGATTATAAGCAGATCCTCTTTGGTGAAGCTGCAGTGCCACCAGCATCTTTTTAGAAAGACTGAGCCCTAAATGGGAGTTGGAAACATGGGTAGACTGAGCTAATCCCACGGGCCATCTGTTCCCCTCTCATCAGCACAGAGACTGGTGTGGGTAGGAGCCTTAGAATGTCAGGGCTCTTCCCTAAAGAAAAACCAACAGCTCTCAGATGGAAAAGATTTAGCTGGCAAAGGATTTCCTGACCATCTTCTTGGCTTGTCTGGCTCACTCTCTACCCGCTTTCTATCATTCCCATCCCAACAATCCAGCCTAGTCTTTGCCCTGCCTTGGGTATATACTATGTTCAGAGCCATTTTACACAGGCTCAAGGGGAACAAATGACTCAGTCCAGGAACTGAGCTCTTGCCACTGTCAGGCATCTGGGTTTACTTACTGAATGTAGAGCTAGGAAGGAGGGGTGGGGGGAAGCACAGCTCCAATAGGAGTAAGAAGCCTCATCTTTGTCTTTACTGTCACTCCAGGATGTGGCATCAGCCTCCTCATGCAGATGTTGGCCATGTCTCTCATGGTGAAAGGTGCACTTGGAGGAAGGGGTGGGCCTGCCTTACCTTTGAGGACCTCATTGATGTAACTACGGAGGTAGTAGATCCTTGCAGTGTCGTTGAGGTCTGTTTCATTCCTCAAGGACACTCCGTTCTCAGTTATATAAATTGGAGGATTGTTGTATTCTTCCTTCAACCAGTTAAGGATCCTCCTGAAGCCGAAAGGTGTCATCTTCAGCCAGAAGGAGCCAGATTCTGGCCAAGTACGATCTGCAATTGTGGCAACTCCCCTGTGAGTTCAAAAACTAAAGATCAGGTCTTGTTTTATGAATCCCAAGAGGCCCTTTACACAAAACAGGATTTATGGTAGGAAAAGCCCTAGGTTCTTTCTAGACTTAAGGGTCATACTAAAGCCAGAAGAATCAAATTACCTCTAAACCTCTTTTTACTCATTCTAGTTGCCCCACTAAATATTAACAAATATTAACAAATACAAGGGGCCTATGCTCTCCATTCTCTGAGCTCTCCACCTGTGTAGAGGAATGGTCTTGCTCATGCAGCTTAATCCTCCATGGGCTCCTATTCACAGATGGTATCTCATACTGATGTGAATGGCTCTGCCTAACTTCCAACTAGAGTGCCATCTTTAGGGAACAGGCTCCCCTGAGTCACCTATGTAGTCAATGCCACAGGCACCCATACTGGGCACCCTCATTTGTGTCGTGACAAGGAACACACACAGGCTGGGACCTGCTTCAAGTGTCTAAAACCCTAACACCTCTCCAGTGATGGACGAGGAGAGGGAACTGATTAAGCTGTAGGTGTACTTGCCAAGGAGGATGCAAAGCTGGGGCATGTGGAGACCAGCCATTTAAACTTTTATACCCAAACCTTTCAGAAAAAAATATTTAGTTTTATCATTACCCGAGTTTGAAGTGAATGTGGGCCGTTTTGTAAGCTCTAGTACAATTTGTGGGAGAGACAGTCACAGGACTGAAGAGTAAGAACAAGCAGAAGGATGTTCCAGTGTCCCCACAGCCCTGCCCTGAGAGCCTGACATACTAGGGGTAATAGGAGTATAGGGCTTGTTTTTGAAGAAAGAACATGGACAGATTCAGAAGTGCTAATTTAGAAAGATGCTTGTTGAAGAGGAACAAAATACTGTTGACAAATAATCCTGCTTATTGTAATAACTAGTTATATATTTATGGGTAATATATAAATTATAATATGTAGAAAGAGATGTAGATGCTCCCTCAATATAACTTCTGAAATAACAGAAAAAAATTTCCTGTTCTTGCCGGGCATGGTGGTGCACACTATAATGTGACTCAAGAGCTAAGGCAGTAGGACTT